>VCRD01001390.1:32042-51833 GCA_006783055.1 Trinorchestia longiramus
AGACGACCGAGAAAATGTAACCCAGACGACCGAGAAAATGTAGCCCACACGACCGAGAAATTGTAACCCAGACGACCGAGAAATTGTAACCCAGACGACCGAGAAAATGTAATCCAGACGATAACATACAGGATATCTTACAGAAAGCCAGGAAATGGTAGTTTTATATCAAGTATTTTACACACGTAGTTTACTTTACCAATGACCTAAATATATTTTCTAACATAAAATTTTTCAAAATTTCTTTTTCCTTAGTTCCACGATGCTACAACTATCAAATTTTACTAACGAGAACGTATGAATAAATTTTGCCAGAGTTCTTAGCTACCATAACTAAAACTAAAATTTCGTACGTTGTTTGTTTGTGACCGTTTTATGTATCCAGTAATTGAACAAACGATACAAAAGTTCCTGTTTTTCTTGTAGGTCACCTTGCGCCAACTCACATAAGTATTTTCAAGTTGATCAAGAGTCACTGACGGCAATTATTGTACAAGTAAAATAATAAGTATTTGTACTAGAATGTAGGCTTCAATGAATGGGAGCTTAAGTAAAAATACCTAAACGAACAGCGCAATAATTTCAGAATTACTAACACGTTCAAAATAGGAGAAATTGTTATGATGAGACTAGTTTCTGCTAAATACTCGTACATGAAATAGAATAAAAATATCATCCTTTGATCGCTATTTACAACTAATACGCTTGCTTCTCACGCGACTTATTTTATACGTACGAATGTTAGTACAAATAAAGTCTGCATGCAGACTTGCAAAGCCATCGGAAATGGAATAATACTTAAAAATTGTCTTCACGTGCACCACAAGCAAATGCTGCACATCGCGCACAACTCCTGTATAAATATAGAATTCCTTTTAACTTTAACTCAAAACTTTCAACGTTGCTAATTCTATTACGCTCATTCTTTAATATAATAAAACATGTCACACTTATTAAATATGAACACTTGTTAAAACATCTAAAGAACTAATAAATTGACAGCCAACACCTAAACATTCTACATAGCGAATGACCGAAATTATTTTTGGAGCAGAAAATTCGAGCGCTCGTACTTTTCTTGAGTTGACATGAAGTTCCACAAAAATTTAGCAATCTAATTCTACTGTATCGAGTTCTTGAACAAACAGCTGTAGTTTTTAGAGTCTTTTTTTTAGCATGACTGAAACATACTTTTGAACATTGATGCAAAAAATACTTGTGAGGAGGTTTCCTTGCTTGATCACGATAGGATCACAGTTTTGCTACACGACTATGTTCTCTACTCAGGTAAAATATCCTCCTCCTCGAGTAGTAGTTTGTAATTACGTCAAAACAATCCTGACAACATAATGCATCTTTTTCTGCGATTTTCAGTTTAGCAGCTTCGACATATTTCTTCAGCAAAACCTCGAAGGACCTTTTCCAAAGCGTGACACTTGTTAAACCCTTTCGATCCGACTTTAGCTCAGCTAAGTTTTGGGGATAATGGCTTCATAAGCCCATAAATAAGATATGTTTTTTTTCAAATTATGAATATATTTACCGTAGAAATATTTCTTACTTCCGGGACAAATATATCTCATTACGATCGAAAGGCTTAAATCTCGAACTTACTTCTGTAGACCACAATATCATCGTAACATTTTTGATTTAATTTTTTAATAATACCCGGCAGGTACCGAACGAAAAGTTTCGCGAATTAACATCATGAAAAACCCCCATGGTTCTGGTCTTGTTTCCCTCATGAATTTCTCATATTTGCCAGAATGCATGTCAGATTCGTAGAAAATTATTTATATTACGTTGTCAGAAACATTCAGGTAACTTTCACAATGAAATTAATGTGAATGTGACTTAATGACCTTTACTTTCTGGTGCCGAAATTTAATTATTAGCTTTCAATTACACAGTTGTGTAATCTTCTAAACAATCTTCTATATCTGAGAAGCGTAGGATATTTGATAGAACTACTCTTCCAGCTCTCCTAAAGCTTCGATTCGTTAGCAAATCTGATTACTTAGTTCGTAAATTTCGTATTATGCATATATTGGCATCATTCTGAGAAAAATAGAATCCATATTTGCTATTCGTTACCAGGACATTTCATGGGTACACATCATTAATACGATACAAATTCAGAAAGCTGAAAAATATCATTTCAGGTATTAATTTCAGAATTAGAACAAGTTATTGCACATTTTTTCCCGCTACATTGCTTTAATATACGAGAATAAGTGATGAACTGTGTCAAGTCAATGAGCTCAATAGCATTAGGTTGAAGGTCAGCGAACAATTTTAACAGTATTATGAGCATGTAAATATGTACGTGTTTCAAACGCCAAAAATGCGCTGCAGGTTCTTCCAACATTTAAATTATACTGAAATCATGAATGGCTTTGAAATACGTCTGCCATACACAAACTACCAGAATCTGAATAAATATTCATCTAACTCTGCCTTCTATCAATGGAGGAATGCTAGGGACAAATAGAAAAAGTTGAGACCTTTCCAAAAGCTTCAAAGTGAGGAAGTGAGATGAAAGGAAGAGACGAGCGTCAGCGACAGAAGATCCGAAGTCCCAACATTTAGCGCTAGGCTGGAGGGACACAGTGGTTTATCCTGAAACTTCAGTACTTTGAAGAAACTTGGTCTCAGTGCAGCTGCACAGGCCAGCCTGTGGCCTGTTCACTCCAGTCCCACATTTATAAATTCACACAATTGAATTATTAACGTAAAATTCCAGAGCACGTGCATCCTGTAAAATTGTTCAAAGCTCCTTAGTTCTCGTAAGTGAGTAATGATGAAGATATGCCTGCAAATGTTGATCACTGACCCACGGTTAAGAATGTATATCGAGTGAGTATTTTTTTTAAAGTTTTTTCATCAAGTTCGTATTTTTGTGTAAAAAAGAAAAACTAATCTTGCAATATGGAGAATGGGCGTTGTGATCAAGTTTAACCGAAATCAATATATCAATTTTGTTGCCTTAAACTATCAAGATGAAGTAGTAATTTAAAAAGTAAGATGAGCAGTCATAAAAAAGTTCACACAAACTCAATTGATTCATGAAAAATATTAAAATACCCAACACGTATAAAATTGGCTAATCATTTTATTACCACCAGCTTGGTCGACTACCACCAGCTTGGTCGACTGGTGAGCGAATCTGCTTGCGAGCGGGAAGACCCGGGTTCGAATCCCGCTGCCAACATGGTTGACGCGGCTAGAAATACGGCATGGGACTTGGGTAAACAACCGAATAATTATCGAAGTAATTATCCTACCCAAGAATGGGCCAGAAGGTTCGTTCCTATAGCCTCATTCTATTCTATTCTATCTGAATAAATTAAAATTATTCAGAAGAAATTTGAGTAAAGATTATACCAAGCAAATCTCATCGAAAGCTAAATTAAATACCCAAGTACAAATAAATTAATTAGAATAAGAAGTGAATTATATTTCACTCAAATATATTCCCAGAATAGCTCTAACAAAAACCCATGAAATTGACTATGACTAGAATGAGAGAATCAAGTACAGGTAATAAGCCAAGTACATTACTGTACACCGTGAATAAATAAAAATTGAAATGCATTACAGTGAAAGATTCAACGAAGAAAAAGGAATATTAATAGAAATATATTGAAGCTCACCCTTATGGTAGGAAAAAAACATGGGTAGAAATTGAGCATGTGACGTAATGTGACGGGGCCTGATGGATGATTTGCTTTGGATGATTCTAGAAACCAGCACCCCTAACACCCTGATAAACATCAAAGCAGGAGCTGCAGAACCTGATGCAGAGCAGCTGCGCCGACGCAACCAAGACCAGAGGTAGAGTAAACAGATAAAAGTTGGGCCGTTTTTCGCTCGGCAACTTGGAGCCCGTAAAAAACTGAACCGAGCCAGCAAGTTACCGCCGACAATCTCTGGTAAACTGATGACTCGCTTGCGACAGAATGCGTGCAGTGCTACTCGGAGGCAAAGAGCAGCATTATGGCCGAGGTAAGAGGCTATCTAGAAGTTGACGCACTTGATACTCTGATGGCGATCATGCTGAAATAAGCACTAAAATCCAGAGCTCGAGCTTTCTCACTGCAGATACAAAGCAAGATTTGAAACCCCTTGAGAGTCACTGAAAGAAAATACCACGATCGGAAAAACTGATGAGACACAATGTGAAGATCTAGCCTAGACGTCAGTGCTCGCAAAAATGGAGCTCATGTTAAGCTCGGCAAGCATGAAGAGTCGTCCATCAAGAAGAATTATGAGACAGGAGACAAAAAACATCATGATATATGGATCCACTAGACGAAATATTAGGCCAGCTATTGACATCTCGGACGGCTATTTCACAACCTTACAGTTTCAATTACGAAGTTCCCCGAATTTGCTGAAAAAATCACGTTTCTCATTGCTGAGCTAGAATACAAATATACCTATGATTTCAGGATGAGATTCGGCACCTTTATGACAGGAATTATGAAATGAATATCATACACGTGAAAGAATGTGTCGAATTGGAATATGAACCTTTTCTATCGAACATTTTTGGTCCGATAAAATGTTTTGGCTCGGTGTCTTACACTTGGGAGCCATGGAATGTGAGAGCTTAGAACACTTAGCAAACAATGGCTGGTGTCAGTGAGCCATAACACCAGCTGCTAAAAAAAATACAGGAGCATCCACTGGTCCGTGAAGTGTCGGTGTTGAAGTAAGAAAAACATGAAACACCAGCGACCAAGACCGTGGAAACTACCAGCAAGTAGTACAAAGCTTTCAAAAATATAAAAGATAACCGATTTAACCTATGATGCTACTTCAATTGCAGCGACAAAGTAGCGTGGCTTGAGTTTTGAAAAGCAGACCGGCTGCTTGCTGAGTAAAATATTTTATGCTAAAAGAAAGGAAGAGAAGAATTTCACTGTCTTTTGTATGCTACAATGAAACGCACAGGCAAGCTTCTGAACAAATGTCATTTGTCCAAATCACACGGGTAACATCAGAGGGAAATTCAAATGGAACTCAGCTTTACACGGATGCAATAGGCGAGAAAGTTGCATATTTTACTTTTAGAATGTGTTGTTTACAACGTGGATACGACCAAAAGGATTTCAGAAATAATTTTTTAGAACATTGCCATTCATACATGTTTAATTAACTAAGTTATACTGAAAAAAGTTGAAATTTACAAAACTACCTAAATAAGGTAGGACTCACCTAGGTACTTTAAAATTCAACTTGACCTGACCACGAGATCAAACAGAGAACATTGATGAGCTATGCGTCCTAATGAAAGACGTCATTTTCGAAGTGTTATTTACCACTAAAATGAACTAACTGTGAAATGCAAAAAAGAATGATTTCCAGCTGCGCTCAATGCAATGCTTTTTGCGTGAGATACTCATCAGTAAAGGGAATTAAAAAAAATTATTGATATTATCAGAAAGAAAATATAAATTTACCAATGTTTTTTAGAATCGAATGTACTTACATCATTAGGTCCATTTAACTTCACGTTTAATGTAGAAATAAAATTTAAATCAAGTGACCCTGTAAGAAATGTCCAAATTTTGAATTAAGTAGCCAAGCCATGAAATTTTACATTTTAATCAATTTAATCATTATTGTAGTTTCAATTATTATTTTATCCATCACTACTTTCCATTCATTCATAAGCTTTCTAATCTCATTAATGAACAATTCCGTAGGTCTCAATGAAAAAAACTTTGGAATATTAATTTTTCATGTTAAGAAGAGTTACGTTTTTTGAGGCTTGACCTATACAAAAGACTTTGTAAATTACGAAACAAGTCTGAAGAAGAATTCTTCCACAATGCAGCAGGATTTCGCTCAAGTGATGCCACAAAGAGCTAGTCATAAAATTCAATGTCAGTATTCCTCTTCAAGGCAGAAATTTCCCAATCTGAATATTATAAACTATATTGTGCAGTCTTTTCATTAAGGCGAGTCGCTCCATGAGCTAAGTGGATATTTCGTCACTTCAGCTGCATTTCCTCTTCTAAACGCGTGCAGCAGTAGGGGCCTAAAATGTTCCATAGATACTTTCACGTTTTAATGGCTAGAATTATCGAAATTTTAATTACAAGATTCTTCAGAACAAAATGTCATTAGTTTATATGTATTTAAAAACAAAATTATAACTTGGTGCCATCAAATATTGAAAATTACTGCAATTGTTTGCAACAAAGTTTACGAACAATTAAACTCAGACATTACTAATGGGAAGACCAGGTAGTTCAAATTGACGTGAATTACTGCCAAAAATAAATGACTAGGTCAAAAAATGGGCAGGCACCGTAGTCTTCTTTTACCAATAAATAATGGTCAAGTTATCGTAGGGAGTCGATGGCGTTCGTCTCATTAGAAAAATTTTTCCATTTAAAATCTTTGAAAACAAGAAAAAACTTCTGACGTAGGTTGAAAATTGTCATACGAAATGTCAAATGGCTTTTCTAGTTTTTTTTGTTAAGCCCCGTTTTAAATTTTGAGTGTGAAATATTGTGAAAATAGTGAAATTTAACATTTAAAATAATTCTTAATATTTAAACTATGGAAGAAAAACTAAAATGGAGAACGTGAGAGACACTATAATATTGTGTTGCTGTGTAATCAAAGTAACCTTTCGATGCAAATATTTAATAAATCTAAAAGAGAATGCGACTCGTAAAGCGCCACGTGTAAAATCAAAATTCAAAAGAATAAATGAATATTTTAAAAAATCGAATGTACAACACAAAGTTCTAACGACAGCTCTATCAAAAGCGTCATTCTTAAAAAACAACGCTCGACCATTTCCCTTCAAAAGAAAATGAATTCAGACCAACGTCAAGGGTGAAACATGCAGAACAACTTGTCATGCGAATACAGTAAAAAATACCGCAAACAGTTGAGAGATAAAATTCAACATCAGGAGTTCTTGAACACATTTCAGTCACACAAAGCATTGTAAACGTTTAGAATTGAGTTTGCAACATTTTCAATCATTTTGTCGAATTCTGTTAAACTGACGAGGAGCAGTACTCAATTAGGCTAAACACATACAGTCAACTATGACAGAACTCATGTTTAATGATTTGGTTAGTGTTGACGACATAGGACTTGGGTAGCAACCGAGAAATGGACTGACCACTTTCTTCGTTCTTGTTCCCATATTCTATTCTATTTTATTCTCCTTCACGAACATTACTCCAGTCAAGTCAGAGACACTCAGCACGATGCCATTAATTTTCAGATGTGACGAGTTAGGCAAACCATTCCGAAACTAAGTAGCGGAAATGCCCGTGGCCGCGCGGAACATTTGAACTCGAGTTCTCGTTCACAAATATCTCCGGGAGGCGTAGTTTCACTACTGCCAGAATATAGCCGTATCTCTTACTGTCTCCATAACTCAATTTCTTTCGGTATTTGCAAACCAATGAACGTGTCTGTCGAGCATATGTCTTTAAATTGTCAGAAAAGTTTCGCTGAAGACATGTTCTGCCCTGGTTAGACAATGAAAACAAAGTTGCACCGATCTCTTGCTGGTGTTTGAATTTGCTGTGTTGGGGTGTCAGATTATACATCAACCATACGAGGCAGAAATGAGATGCCCGCCTCCCACTTAAAAAGCTTGTCCTCTAGACTTCTAACAAGACCTAACAATATCTGTCGAAGCCGGCGAGAATGAAATAAAATATTGAGATCGTAAAAACGGGCTGTAATTTATATAAAAGTTGCCTGCCTTGGCGCGCTTAGTGCTATAGAGTAGCAATAACCTTCAACATAACGCATCAATCATGCACGGATATATTGCCAATACAGAGCGTCCCCAAAATACAGGGTGCGGCAACCTAACGTACATTTTTGAAATACTTTTTCTTTTGAAAAAGGAAATTATGTTGCCGCACCCTGTATGTACGCACTCATTGACTGCCCGTTACTCATATATTTTGTTTCAATTTAGGTGTACATTGACATAGATACACGTCTAATGAGTTATATGAAATAAATAATATTGAATGTAAGAAAATTAAATGTTGAAAAATATACTTTATTATTCCGCCTAGTAATGAGCAGGCGAAGAGCGAGTACATACATTTAGGACAAAGTTTTAATGTCAACTCCACAGCGTAGCGAAGGAAATGTTGAACCAGTTTCGCTTCAGAGTTTCTCGTTACTGAACAATAGATGACGGCAATGAAAGATAGATCATACGAGCGAAAAATTGTAATAAATAAATTACTATGTTATGTGAGAAAAATAAAACATTGATGGATCACTCTCTCGCGCTTAATTTGCATACTTTTCAAAAATTTACGAGCGCGTGTAATTGCATTCTCTTCATGAGCGGATACAACTTTAAAGCAATATTGTTAAAACTTCTGATACATTTAGCAAACCTAGCAGTCGAGTTTGGTCTAGCATCAGAGATTCTTGACATACTCTTATAACGCCACACAGAACGGTTATGTCGGCGGCATCCATGGACAGTATAGTCGAAAAACACGAGCTGCAATACCAAGTATTTTACAAAATCTGGAAGTATCAGATATAATAACAACAACTTGGACATACTCGTATTCTATTATTTCACAAAGGATGTTACTAAAGGATCTAGTAGGCTTTGTTGGACTATGATATTCTTGATTCTGTTCCGCCCGGCTTCGAGTTGGATATTACTTAACACGTTTCCTGAGATGGCCTAGCCGGTGCAGATCTTTACTTTGTGCACACAGTCACTAGAAGGTTACGTAAAATTTACACCTCCTAACCCGTGGGCCTCTTCAAGGGAAATGTGTCACCATTTTGGACGATTCTCTTGATGTTGGACCACAAAAAGCGTAGGTGTAGTCAAAGAATTTTTTTTTCGAAAATATAAAAGAAAGTGACTTTGTACACTGTAAAAATCATTTAAAGTTTAACTACTAATCTAATGAAATAAAAAACTCGGGTTTTAACAGGAGATCTACTCGACATCAATAATCTATATTCAAATTCAGAACCGAGTAAAATAGCCATTCATATCACATTCTCTCTCATAATAAACTATCCGTACGGATCACCAGCCCGAATCATAAACTTGACGTGGATTAATGGATATGAACGAACCATTAGCGAGGCATACAACACGAGAGTTTGACCGTCAATTTTGGATACAAGGTGCAGAGCGAAATTAATCTGCAAGGACAGTACTGGTCGGGCGAAAGACGGAGCAGCAGGCAGCAATTACAAGGTGACTTTATAAAAAACTTTTTCTTGTGATGAAGCCTGCATGACTGCTTATGCCTTTCATTTGAGGCCTTGCTTCTACACAAAGAAGTCAAAAAAATAATTAAAACCAGTAATTTACAGTCAGACAATAAAGAAAGAGCAAGTATCCAAGTAGATTCCCCACCTGAATTAATTCGTCAAGCAACGATGTAGAGGATGAGGAACATCTTAGAGAAAGTAAGAATGTCTAACATACAAAGCAGCAGGTAAGATTTAGGTTCTCTCTTAAAACTACTTAATGTCCTGAAGTCAATCATCCAAAAAGAAAGAGGTGGATTCCATTTAAATACTTGTAACAGAAACGAGTACCTAAATCATAGTTCTTTGCCTTCTTAATTCTAATTCACACTGGTGAAAACAAAAAGTTGAAGTAATAAAGACGAAGCAGAAACTGATAACACATTTATTTGTGGGCCTTTTACATTGGTTCCTTTCACGAGAGAAAAATTAACAAAATAAAGCAAAAACAAAATAAAAAAAAGAACTTACAGCAGGGTTTTACAAAACGATTACTTTAACCGCGATGGGTTGCTAGGAACGCCACTTAAAAAGCTAATTCATAATTATTTTGTACTGTTTCAGTCCGATAATACGTTACCATTTTTATCGCATACGCTAGGTAATATTTTTCTTAATGATTAGCAACATTTTGAGAATTCCAACACAAAACGAACTCGTCAAGACATACTGAAGGTAACGGAAACTTGCAACACAGCTTCCGAACAAAGCAGAGGAGCGCGTAGTCCCAAGATATGAACCACGGGAGACAATCCTACGCAGCACAAGCAAAAGGAGGACAGAGTTCGATGCATTAGTTTGCAAATGCAATGTGCAAATGCAATGTGCAAATGCAATGTGCAAATGCAATGTGCAAATGCAATGTGCATATACAATGTGCATATACAATGTGCATATACAATGTGCAAATACAATGTGCAAATACAATGTGCAAATACAATGTGCAAATACAATGTGCAAATACAATGTGCAAATACAATGTGCAAATGCAATGTGCAAATGCAATGTGCAAATGCAATGTGCAAATACAATGTGCAAATGCAATGTGCAAATGCAATGTGCAAATGCAATGTGCAAGTATAATGTGCAAATACAAGTTTGCATATATGCAAAATATTTTGTACAATGCATAATTGCGGCGCGTGTCCCCAATGACCTCGAAACACTCTTATATTATTTTCCAATCATGAGTGATGACATGAAAAGGAAGTAATTTTCAGCGAAAACTTTTACTTCACGATTAAAAGTCCCCCTTTATAACAATTTCAATTAATTTGTGAACGAATTCACCTAGATTGCTGAATGCTTAGAACACTCTAGAGCAAATGCAAAAACTTTCAGAGAAACCGAATTCTCGCGTGCAAGTAGATCAGCAACTTCGATTTTCTCTCAATGTAAAACTCGCTGTTCTAGAATAACATCCTGAAACTTGTTTAGTCCTCGTTTATTGTTTAGAAGTGATTGCCATTTAGTTCCTGTTTGTTCTGCCTCTTCTCTCGGCAGTCCAATTTCCCCAAGGTCGTATCTCATCAACAGGCCAGGCTTCAAAGACATAGGTATTTTATCTCCGCAAAGAGTTTATATCACAAATAATTTTTTGGAGTTTTTCCCCATGTTAATTCGCTAAACACTTCGCCCCAGTCCATTCACCCAAAAATCAACCACTACGTTCCGAAAACTTGAAGCAGTTCAAGCGCATCTTTTGCTTCCTCTCCCTCCGTGCGAGATAAGGGTTTGAGGGAACGTGAGCAAAGAGATGAGCACTTTTTCAGGCGCTCGCACTCGAAACTCGCATTGAGAAGCAGAATCACTTGGAGAGGCGAAGAAATATCATTAGGGCATAAAAAAAGCTTGATTAAGAGCTCCAAGAAGCCCAAATTGCCTAATTCATAACGACGCTTCTGTGGCTCCTCCAGAGCTGAGACTTGGAAGCCGAATTATGCGCTATAAAATCATTATGACGCTAATGATGCTTCTCTCTCCAACCAGGCGTTTAAATAACGTACTTGCATTCCCTGGTAAATATGATACCATAGTATGAAAGTTTCAAAACTTTTTTTTGGTTTAGTAATAGAAGAGCTCTCAAAAGGTGTAGTTTAAACCTGAGGTTTGTCGCCCATAGAATTCTGCTGTTTATTGAGAGGCAGATCCTGTGCCTAATATGTCACTGACTATGAACTCTGAAGTACTCGCGTATTTCATTTTCAACTTTCGTACTTAGGACGTATTTTTTAAATACGACTGAAGCTTCATGGAAAACTGAATACGCGAGTGAATTATAAAAATGTATCCGTACTCATATTTCCAAAACTAACACAATTGATCGCACAAATTTTCACAATAATTCAAACGCATAAAAGGAACGAATGAGAAGCAGAGGTTAATAACACTTCATCGTAAGGAAATTAGAGCAAAGAAAAGCACAATCTACTAACATTGAACTGCTCATGCGTTCTGTAACACTGTATTTCATGACAATGAAACGAAATAAGTGAATAACTTCTGTACAAAAATACACAAAAACGAGCAGTAAAAGTGACAGAATGTATTTAAAAAAAAGAGTCAAATTCTGCATTTGACGATAAATTATAGCTGCATTCATAACAGAATAACAAGATTTTCTATCTTAGACTGTGTAAGTTGAATATCTTTCATTAGTCATATATATTTTAATAATACATTCAAGTATCAATATGACAGCTCCAAAGATGTTACATTCATGAACTACAATTAATACACTAAGGTTACAATCAGATTTTACTAGATTTATGCTACCAGCGTTACAAATATTGCCTTTGCTACGATTAAGGCTACGTCAAAAGGCCTTCAGTAATGCGGAGTTCTATAAAGAAAACGCAAAATTTCTTCGCACGGGTGAAACATCATAGTATGTATCACCAACTGTGTCACAAAACATTCTAGAGCCTATAAGTCCATCTAAATCAGTCATTACCTATTTATGCTCAAGAACTCTGCAATAGGAACAACCTCGATAATACGGTGCAGCAATACAAAATTTTACGATTGTTAAAGCGATAACTTCTTTACAAATGAACCGTCGCTCAAAAGTAACGTCCAATAATTTTTTTGGGTTGTATTAAAGATTTCGATTGAACGGAACTGATCATTTACCGATCATGAAATGCGAATAACTCTTCGAAGCCTTGCTCATTACGATGAAAATGTACATATTTACCCGCTTGACAGTCCCATGCATGCAAAAGCCACCAGATGAGCAAGATAACAAAATGCACACCACGAGGACACTCGATACAAGAACGCGAGGAATTTCTAAATAAAAGTCAGAACTGACGGACAAGGACCGAGATGGAGAAGCTTCCACCTCAGCTTACACAATAAAGAAAAACGTTTTGTTTGTTCTGTTTCTTCATGGGTTATCTTCTGATGTTTCGGAACGCACCACTAATGCAATCTTCCCTGCTGCCATGCTTGCGGACCTCTACATCTTTTTCATTCTTGATCTAGGTATCTGTCATTACAGATCTAAATATCATTCGTTCTAGGTCTAAGTCTCTTTCATTCTTGGTCTTAGTCTCTTTCATTCTTGGTCTAAGTCTCTTTCAACCTAGGATTAAGTTTCCTTCCTTCTTGGTCTATGTCTTTCCCAACCTAGGTTTAAGTCTCTTTCATTCTTGGTCTAAATCTCCTTCATTCTTTGTCTAAATCTCCTTCATTCTTGGTCTAAGTCTCTTTCATTCTTGGTCTAAGTCTCCATTCTTGGTCTAAGTCTCTTTCACTTTGGTGTGTCTCCATTCTTGGTTTAAGTCTCCTTCATTCTTGGTATAAGTATCTTTCATATTAAATGACAAGGACAATGGAAAACAAAGTATTAATATTTCATACTTGTTAGCCACACGATCAGAAGCATCAAGGTGAGTGTTTCGACGTTAATAATTCAATTTTATTTCTGATGATAGGTGCATAAAACCAACGCTTGCGCCGGGACATAAATTATGTGAAGCTTATCGTTCTCGCAGACCTGCTCTGCTTTAACACGTTGAGTGCGATTGTCTAGCCGGTGCAAATCTTTACTTTGTACACACAGTCACTTGAAAGCTTTGAAAAAATTAGAGAACCTAACCTGAGTGACCCACCTGTGGGTCGTATCGCATTCAACGTGTTAAGTGCTCTATAGTTTCGTTTAAACAGCGCAGTCCAGTAGTTCAATGAAAATTCTACGCGACTTCAACGCCTTAAACCAATGCTGCAGTATAAAATCGCAATAGAGTTCAGCGGCAAAGTTAGTTACACAGATGAAATAAGAAGGCAGCTCCTATACGGAATAGTTCAACAGCTCCAAAAGCGAAATCACAATGGTCTCGAATGCAATAACGTAATTTGAATTACAGGCACTCGTTGGCTCGCCAATTGTAAAATGGCTGCAGCAGAAACAGAAGAAGACAATATTAGGTAAAGGCAAAAGAGAAGCTCCTGCAATTACCATTACAATTTATCATGCCAGCAGTTGCAATAAAAACGCCTATATAACACGATTCCAAACCCATAAAAGCTATTAGTGCTCTAATACTTGCATCAATATTGAAGGAGTATAGCAGAACGGTCTCTATGCATGCAAATTTTTAGTTCCAGTCACTGCAGGCAGCAAGATTGTTATTTCCTCGCGTGTTCAAACATATCTTGAGTATTCACTCACTCAAGTTAATAACATGTCTTTCAAACAAATTTTCAAGACACATGGTTTAAAAATATGACTAAATAATTTTACCAGTTAATATTTTTCCCGCAGATGTAGTAGCGAAAGCACATTTGTACACTAAAAAAGTGGATAAGTACAATTGTATATTTTGATAACATCTTGAGTTTAGCAGGATTTAATTTTCATTTATAACCTAGTTCTGGGAGCGCATTTCCGCTTACGTTGTACTGCGGCGTACACATTTCTGCCATTGTACAGAAAAGCAGAAAGCATCCCGGAAAAGGACTAACCTATTGAATGAAAATTATTCTACGGCAATTTCGATAGATAATACGGCAAAAAGTATTACCTCGGAAGTTCATTTAATTTCTGAAAAACGCCAAGGTCTTCTAGTACACGTACGTGTATTTTATAATAAATGATATTTTCAGATCATCATTCAATTAAATCGAATTTTTACTGATATTTCAGACGTTGTTATTTAGGTGTTATTTCAAAAATAGAATATTGCAACGTGGCAAGCTGAAATTTCTAACACTAGATGATAGAAAAGGGAGACGACGTATCTAGAAAGAATACACGAAAATTATCTTCTAAGATGTCTATCAATAGGTCATTCCAACACGTAAAGTAAAAGAGCCTTATCTTTCTCTAAAACGACACCCACAACAAAGTTTTACAGTAATTCTGGATACGAGTCCGCCGCTAAAAAAGTTTAAAAATGTATCAAAGAAATGCGAGGATAAATAAACTCAAAAACATAAGGACAGCAACTGCATTTGTACCCTCTCTCGGTGAGGAGTTCAGAAATCCTACTTATCCTTAGAGAAGTACAGTATCCAAGATATGTACATTATAAGACAATTCTCAGCCTCCCTTCCCCCTCTCATAAATCTTTAGTGGGAAGAGACTTGGGCTTCTAAAGAAAGTGCCATGCAAGCCGGACCGAACATTACAAAGCTCTGATATTTTTCCGAGTTAGGAGTTTCCAGCACACCAAACTGAACTAAGCCACTTGTTTCAGCTGTGCACCACACGAGTCTCGATTAAACAATGTCCTCATAATAAGAAGAAAAGAGTACGCATTGCAACAGCCAATAACCTTCACATCATTGGCTCGTAACATCTCATCAAACAGAACACAATGAAGTGCATCAAATATGAACGTAGCAATAATGTGTGAAAACGCGGAGTCTAATTAAGAGACAGCATTAAAATCTCTGCACAACTTTTCTCACTCATTGGACCCAAGTCTACCGGAAAAATCACGTTCAAATAGGGAAGATTTTCATAAAATTTGATCTTTTTTATTAATAGCGATTCTTTAATAATGCAACGGCAGCCTCAAGTGACAGCAATTTCACCGTGTGCTTGCATACACTGTACGTTGCGATTTCCAAAATTTAAAAAGTGGGACCGTGAATATCGAAAATATTCGACAAAAATTTTCTCCCCAAAATCCTTCGTCTTTTCTCACATCGAGTTACCTAACTTCAGCGTCAAATTCCTCCTAGAAACAATTTTATTATGCAGTAAAAATAATACGAGACATAAGAATAATATACCTGATGTTCATCGCTCGCAACCGAATAAGGAAGTAACCGAATACAAACAACAGTGACCGTCAGAAAACTTAAAACTTGAGTCTTTCCTAACCATGCTGTCATTACGTGAAATATCGTGATACCGAAAAGCCCATCCATTTTTCAAACGCAACGCATTCTCTTCGTAGTCTTCAAATATTCATGGAATATTCTTGTGAGCAGAAGAATTGAAGTGAGAAGTTAGGGCATTGAATGGCAAAGCCCGTCGACAGGCTCGGCGCAAACATACGACTATTCTTTGGAACAACGGAATCCTGGGTGTTCGGCCTCAATAGACCCAAGACAAATAGTCTCTTTGGCTCTATAGCGCAGAAGATGCCAGTTCAAATGAACTTCATTACTGTAAATTGAAGACTAAGAACAATCATCAATCAGAGTCATTAGACTCGAGTAAAAAATGGTGAGGTTCAGAAGCGATCGAAATGAAGAATGGTTGATGAATCTCGACTAGAAATGTTTACAGAGCTCTGAGGAAATCGCTTATGCGTTGTCTATCCAAAAGCGAGTGACGAATCTCTTGAGAAACCAGTCGCTGATACAAGCTTTAACACGTTGCCTCCGATTGCCTGACTGGTGTAAATCTTCACTTTGTACGCATAGTCACTAGAAGGATCTGAAAAAATTACAGAACCTAACCTCAGTGGTACACATACGTACCACTTCGGAGTCAACGTGTTAAGAAGCTGGAACTTAACGCACTGGTAGAATATTACGGCATCAAACATGAAGGAAGCTCACACAACACACAAACAAATTCTCGCCAGGCTACCAGGTTTCAAAATTATATACCATTACGATTTTACATCTCTTGAGTAATTCTACATAACGTTTTATCTTTGTTCTGCAAGTAAATACACCTTTTCATACATTCCTGACGCAATCAAAGATTTCAAATTCACAAATCTAACAGCCACGATAAATTTAGTGATCCTTAGTACAGTAAAATGGGAATGTTCTAAATTAAATGAAACATACTATTATTTAAAACAAAATTTAACAGAAGATAATTCTTTTGCAAGACTTTAAATTGAACCAACAATTCGACTCAAATCTTCAGATAACCTCTTCGGAACGTATAACCAAGCAGGAGAGCATTTCGCAACATGTGATCCCAAGTTACAGACGTGAAGGAGGCAGGTTAAAACAGTAGCTTACGCTTCATAATGAGGGAGGTTTGAAATCACTTCTATTAAATCAATTCAATAACGCGCCCCAGCCGACACAAAACTTTGAGCAGGTCAGAATGGTTCAAAATTTGATCAATACTGCCCTGGAAATGACTTTGAAATGAACACAATGCTGTACGCTGCTGTAAAGCAACAAGAAATAGAGTTTCATGCGATGCTGCAACAGAGGAATGCGAATGCGAGGAAGCTTTTGAAATCGGAGAAATCTGTGGGAAATTTTAGTATCTTTTCCGATTTTTTAATGGTGTGGTTAACTTTTGAAAGCGGTTTACCTTCGTCTGTAAATAGCACGTGCCTGCTTTAAAAGTAATGAAGGCAGGATAGTCGTGCTTTACGCGCATAGTAAAAATTCTTCTTCAGTTCTAATTCAGAAATTGTCACCGAGTAATGAAGCGCGGGCGAGTCTAGAATATTACCGAGATTCTCAGTCCGTCACTGTGAAACTCTGCACTGTGCCATGATCGATTGTACGTCTAATGGACCGTTGACCGATGTGATATATTTATTGCATTTATTTGTGCACATGTAAACCTATTTTGATGTCGTTAATTTCAGTTATCTGAAAGTTCCAATAATGTGTTCAAATCATGAACTAGCGTTAGATCCATTCAGTGCAAAGATGAAACAGTCTGTTGCCAGAATTAATTTCAAGATTAAAGGGCTTTACCCCTTCTTTTAAGCTAGTTTTTGTAGAGAAATAAGGCTTTTAATTCATGTTAGCTGATGTTAAATAAAAAATCGCTGTACAAACTGAAAGCTCCCTTCCTTTTCGCAGCGCCTTTTGAAACACGGAGTGTCGACTACATTACGGCTGATGGCTTCATTCCAAACTATTCATCGTTCGAATAGTTTGTTTACATACTATCATTGTTGGTGAACGTCGCTTTGCTGCAATCTCAACTCGTTCATTTTCTCGTGATGCATTTTTTCTCTTTTGCATATTTAGTGGTGAGGAGAACAAGTTTTGTTTACAGTCTCACGGGCAAAACATATGTTGTACTAAAACTATAGAAATAATAGCAAGGTCAGAAGACGTAATAAAGGCATCACCTTCTGTTATTAAAATCTAGATTTCAGGAGCGAAAGAATTCAACGACATCTTTTATTTGATGCAATCCTCTTATTTCGTGGCTCCATCTTACCCTCATAATCAATATGATATAAAAATTGTAGGAAAATAACTGTTGAAAAAGGTAATCATGTTTAAATTTACCGAGTTTTTCACTTTTTCTTGAGTCGTTAGAATGCTCAAATTTACCGAGTTTTTTAGTTTTTCTTGAGTCGTAACTATGTTCAAATTTACCGAGTTTTTCAGTTTTTCTTGAGTCGTAACTATGTTCAAATTTACCGAGTTTTTCAGTGTTTCTTGAGTCGTTACTATGTTCAAATTTACCGAGTTTTTCAGTGTTTCTTGAGTCGTTACTATGTTCAAATTTACCGAGTTTTTTAGTTTTTCTTGAGTCGTAACTATGTTCAAATTTACCGAGTTTTTCAGTTTTTCTTGAGTCGTAACTATGTTCAAATTTACCGAGTTTTTCAGTTTTTCTTGAGTCGTAACTATGTTCAAATTTACCGAGTTTTTCAGTTTTTCTTGAGTCGTAACTATGTTCAAATTTACCGAGTTTTTCAATGTTTCTTGAGTCGTAACTATGTTCAAATTTACCGAGTTTTTCAGTTTTTCTTGAGTCGTAACTATGTTCAAATTTACCGAGTTTTTCAGTTTTTCTTGAGTCGTAACTGAGCCTGTCATTCGATGTCCTGATCAATCTCAGTGATCAGGATAGCTGATCATGCGCTAGTAAATTCAAACATGTACCTAGCACTGCTTCTGTGTTTTCAAAATAGGCGAAAGGACAAACTTCTTCAGTGGCAGGGTAAAATAATTCAAACAAATGAACTATTCTCTACGCAAAAATATATCATTGCACGATAAAAGATTGATGGAGTAAAAAAATCACATTACTCGAGATAAAACGCATATAATCCTATGTAAGAACTCAAGATTAAATAAAAAACGCGTATTTTGCACATCTTTATGCATAGATGTCCAAATAATTTAGTGCTTCCCACAAATTGGATCATTTTTGTTATGAAAAACTCTGGCAAAGTTTAGTTCTTTTTAGTTTATCTCGTTAATACTCGGAACGTAAAATAAAAGAACTTAATTGCAATCATAAAGTAGACTTAAGCCATATTCTTTCATGAGATGGATTACCCTAGAAATTCCTAAACTCCCTCAGACATGAGAGCTATGAATAATCTATAAACTAAATTGACAGCGACTTTGACCCTCTCAAGACCAAATTATTTTCATACTGATCAAAATATTGCGTGAATTACCACTTGTCTTTATTAATCGATATGTAATTTTGCCATAATTTTGAACGAAACATTTAAAATAAGGGACTAAAATCAATGATTTTTAGAGTTTGTTTGGGAAATATTAACCCAACGGTAGCGAAAGGGTTAACATGACTATTCGTGGTGAGAAATCTGTTCCCAGACATGACATCTCCTTTCACATTACAGGTTCTGAAATGTAGTGTCACCAACACAATTCACTCGTCACCACTGCACAAGTGTCTTGAAATACCTTCAATTTTTACCACACAGTTCATATACAGTGACCTGAATTACTAGTCTTCAAGGGTGAATGAACTCCAAATCAATACGAACATTGATTTAAAGTAATGAACTCCAAATCACTACGAACACTGATTTACAGTAATGAACTCCAAATCATTACTTAATAATAATCAATAGAATAAAGCCGAAGCAACAGCTGTTATTTCAACCCATGTGAGGTAGGAGTTTAGCGTTGCTTTGATCACGTGGAGCTGAAAAACAAAACGTGTGTAACGACAACACAAAAGCTCCGGTGATTTCACGTCAACTGTACGCTGCATGAACACGATGCTGTTGCTGCATGAAAGCGAGGCTGTTGCTGCACGAACGCGAGGCTGTTGCTGCATGAATTCGAGGCTGTTGCTGCACGAACGCGAGGCTGTTGCTGCACGAACGCGAGGCTGTT
>VCRD01001390.1:51907-62499 GCA_006783055.1 Trinorchestia longiramus
TACTGCACGAACGCGAGGCTGTTGCTGCACGAACGCGAGACTGTTACTGCATGAACACGAGGCTGTTACTGCATGAACACGAGGCTGTTGCTGCATGAACACGAGGCTGTTGCTGCACGAACGCGAGGCTGTTGCTGCACGAACGCGAGGCTGTGCTGGTGATAAACTCTTACGCAATAAATATCTTACACGAGATCTAGATTACGTGTAAGCACCGCTCGTAAGTATGTGAGACAGTATAGTTAAGCTTTTAGGAAGGACATCTTAGTGAAAAGCTTAAATGCATGGTACGACGAAACTAAACGCAACATAGTAGGTAAAACTTGATTTAAAATATTTCATTCTTGTGCTTCTTCTCATTTTTTCAAAATCACGGCGATATCAGGGGTAAATAAGGTATTTTTTGCATTTTCGACCCAAATCGATCTCCTCTCAAAGTTTTCATGATAGAACAATAATAAATAGAGTTTTAGAAAGAGAAAATCAATATTTACATACGATCGTGCCTTTTTTTGCCACCATAAGAATCACAACTCAAAAACCAAAATCGTTTTTTTACCATTTTCACTGATGCACCCCTAAAAAGATTTCCCATTTATATTGGTAGTCCTCTTTGAAATTAATACAAATGGTAATTGTTGAATACAGAAAGCCTCATTCTTACATTGAATGAAACTGGAAAGAAAAAAGTGGTAAGCTAAAATGTTCACAGAAAGCAGAATCGCGCTATCAAACTACCAAGCAAAAACATAGCGATGTACGTAGTTCAATTTGGTTAGAGGCAGAACACACGGCGCATGCTGGTCATCAGTCAGCATGCAAATAGCATTGGGCTGTCATTGGCTAATAGAAATCCTAAAATAATGGGCCCAAATAACGGGTCTTTCTCGAGCTCTGCTTCTCAAGATCATGCCTTGTAAGCACATCGAATGGCTTTAGTACCTGGGCCCATCACTTTCATGAACGTCTAATTTGTGGAGGAACTTGCGCACTGCCGGCAAGAATTGAAGGCAATTCTGGACAAAAATCCCAAGGCACAGCCGCTGTAGAGGCCATCCATCGATTGTTGAAGTGGTGTGGCACTACGTCAGTTCAAGGCCCTTAACGACGGTGCAGTTGACAACCTACGTGCATTTATCAGTTACTAACAGGCAACACCGTGCATTTGCCACAATCAGAGAGCAAATTAACAATAAAAATTTACGTACTGGAATTGAAGTTTAGGTAGGGTAAGCGAAGTGGAAAATTCATATTCAGTTCATTAAATAGCTCTCGCTTCAAAAGAAAATAGTTCCATGGCACCAAAAAATTGTGTTGATGAAAAATTTTAAAATCTGCCGAGAACATACGGCACAATGCTTAGAAATGGTTAATTCTTCCTGTCCAACCCCCATCCAAAATTTGTTAACGTTTCGTGCGATGTAACCAACCGGCGAGTCTCTTGAAAAAAAAAACCTTTTTGTTTATAAAAAACAAATCAAATTTACAATTTAAAGTGTTGCTTTAGTGCTGCACTATCGCTACTAAAAGGTCGTCGCAGGAAACATGTTAATTAATAATAACGAACACGAAAAACTGATGTCTATGAGAAAAACTTTACGTGTGACCCAGCGTTTCTGCGAGCGCCAAAGCGCCCGATTTTCTAAGGTCGTTTTCAGTTGTGGTAAAGAAACAAGGAGCTCTCCTCATGAAATGCAGTTAGGTACGAAGCTTGGAATTGCAAGAAGAAACTACAAATAAATTACCGTAAACTGTACATCTGAATTGTATCAATCTGAATGAATGAATATGAATGAGACCGAATGAACATTGATGAAATGGATCCGAGAGAATAAATATGAATGAGACTGAATGAATATTAATGAAATGAATCTGAGCGAATGAATACGAATAAAATGAGTCTGAATATAGCACACACAGACCGTTCGGCCTTCTCATTAGTCTACACTGAAGGAAAATGTTATACTTAACTAAATGTAGCACAGCCCTGCCCAGTTCAAATGTAGCATGTACAGTGTCAAGTAATATGGAGTTAATTGAATGGTCTTCAGTGTAGCGCTACAAGCGTATACGTTGATGTCTTTCAAAAGCATCCAAAAGGATACAAATTAAAAACAAAAATTGTTATGTCCGCTCTGAGAACATTACGTTTAAAATGACTTTTTATATTACCTACTTACATCCTATTCTGTGTAATTCCATAAAAAGTTATTCGAAATTTCACAAAAAGCCTCTGTTTCTGCAGAAATGCTCCACTTCTTCGATGATTCAACAATTCCCGCATGATATCAACGCCTACATGCTTTCAGCTCGCTTCACCTGGTATAACAACTACAAATTTACATGGAAGCAAAATTCGTATGCGTATTCCTTCATAATGCTAGGCATGAAGTCATCTTCCGACCATCCTTATAATCTTATATAGAATGAATACATAATTATATTCCTTATAATCGCAGAAGCTACAAACAATTACACAGGTACCAGTACTTGCAACGGAAATACATCGGAATATCTGCGCTCCATAGAGTGTGACATGAACGAACATTTAGTTCTGAAACTTTCCAAGACACTCTCATACCCCCAATGAATTCTTAAATACATTTCAGAAATAATTGTTATTGAGGATAAAGGACTATATTATGATAAATTTCAGGATAAAAACTCGATCAAGCAACCACAGAACTGTTCTACACTAGGTTCTCATAATTAAAACTTGATACTAATAGTTCTAATAAATATGATATATAGGAATCTGAGACTTTAAATACAAAAATCAATAGAGCACACCAACACGAATTTTCAACATCTATGATTTCTAATACAATAATACAGATTTCCGCCGCAACAATACAGATTTCTCCCTCAAAAATACAGATTTCTCGTGCAACAATATAAATTTCTCTCTCAACAATACAGATTTCTCCTGCAATAATACAGCACACGAGAAACTGAAAAACTTTGAAAGAAATTTGCAACTAACATAAAGTAATTGAGAGCAAACAATGGGAAGTTGAGGTCTGGTCACGCAACGTGCAGAACACAATACTCCTCGTCACTACAAAGAACGCAGATGATGCGACTCTGCGAGCCATGCGACTTTATTCCATTGTTGAGGGCAATATTAGGAGACACGTGAGCTGTAGGCGAGGGCCCGTTCTGCAGGGGCCGTTGCGTGGGACCCGTTGTACAGGACCCGTTGTGCAAGACCCGAAGTACAGCGCCCGTTGTGCAGGACAAGATGTACAGCGCCCGTTGTGCAAGACCAGATGTACAGCGCCCGTTGTGCAAGACCCGATGTACCGATGCACCGCAGCGCACTCTGAAGCAGTCTGACCGCCCATGTAAATGCAGGACAGGCTGTCTTACCCTAAATGTTGCTAGACCAGCGGCCTCTAATGCCTGGCTCTGGTGTGAGGATAATCCTAAGTTACGGAAGCTAAAGCTTGGCCCTGCGGCTTCACTAAAACACAGAAATGGGGACTCGGCTTCTTTGGTAATTAGGACAAAGAGCTGCGTTTACTGAGGGTTTAGCTGGACATACGGCTACACTGAAACACATATTCAAGCTCAATGAAACAGATTTAGGACTGCTTGGTAATCAGGACAAAGAGTTGCGTGACTGAAGCGGTCTCCACAGTGGTGCGTTGGTTGCAGCATCAGACTGAGCTCAGCTGCAACGAGTGCTCGGGTTTATTTTTGCTCGGCGAACGTAAGGGAAAAGAATGAAAAGCTTCAGTCACGTCTCTAGAAAACGTCATACCAGAGTTGTTTAATCCTTTCAGGCTTATACTTTTGATGAAAAAAAAATGTTTAAAATGCTTGAAAATTTATATATTCATAGGAATATTCCCTTACATTTATGATGGTGGTACAAATTTTTGAGCAGCTGAGCAGCGCTGAAATTCAATTTTAAAAAGTGGTATGCTTTCTGTACTCCTAAGCATTAAACATAACCTGTTCGAAAGTGTGAAATGTGTATCACCAGACATGAAAGGGTGAACGATTAACCTTATGTTTCATCATATGATTCAAAGTTACTGACACAGCAAATGTGAGTGGAGAATGAACGCATGTCAAATGATAATTTATGTTACTTATCCCAGGAAAGCTAATGTTGAAGTCCGCCGTTATGTTTCTGTATATTTCCATTTTTTGGAGATACAAAATATCAAGACTAACAAAATGACAATTTGTTTCACTTACAAATATAACAAAAACGCCTCCGTGCTACTAAAAATGTTGTTGGTTTGCCTATCGAGAAGATAGGCAAGCTTTCTATAAGCTAGTAGTAAACGAAAAAAGTTTTGCCCGTCTATTACAATGGAAGAGCAAGGCTCTGGAGGAGAAAAACTGAGAAACCTGTTCTTCGTCAGAACTTCTATGAAGGCATTTCCCCGCGCGCAAAGGCGAAAATGCCAGAGTTTACGCACGTACAACTACATTTTCTGCACAAAATGAGGTAACGAAACCAATTAAATCTCTATGAACATATTTTGTTCCTGTATGAAAAACAGGAAGTGCCGAGAACTTTGAAGTCGTAGACACCAATAACCATACAGGGAATGTATGTACAAGTTCTCTACCTCTACCAAAGCGGCAGTAAGCGTACGGGTTGTCTACCTCTACCAGAGCTGCAGCACGAGTACGGGCTGTCTACCTCTACCAGAGCTGCAGCGAGCGTACGGTGTCTACCTCTACCAGAGCTGCAGCACGAGTACGGGTCGTCTACCTCTACCAGAGCTGCAGCACGAGTACGGGTTGTCTACCTCTACCAGAGCTGCAGCACGAGTACGGGTTGTCTACCTCTACCAGAGCTGCAGCACGAGTACGGGTTGTCTACCACTACCAGAAAGGGATTCATTTCAGCTTCAAGATGCACCAAAAGACAAATAAAATCAAGCACAAGTAAAGTTTAAAATTGTGAAATGACATAAAACTCGAATTATTAGTTGCAACTTGAACCAAAGCTTCGAGGGTGCACTAGTTTGCAAGCTAAAAAAATCTTGAGTTCCTAAAATGAAGGTCAGTTTGCAATCATATTAATCAGAAGTTAATTCAATATTAACTAATTCCCGTGCTTCAAATATGAAAGAAATGAAACAGCCACAAAAACCCAAACCCTGTTTGAATAACAATAACTCAGCAATGAATATACAAATGTTAATACAGCTTGTTTTATGTATAAATTTGTTTTCGATTACATACTGAAAATATTTACGATCAATTGCATAAATATTTACAAATTACTCCAATGCAAGGATAGGTGAACTTGACTAAACGACACTCACAGAATTCAAGTTTTTTTCTTAGTTGACACCAGCAGCAACAATTTCTCCTTTTTTGTTTGTTTCGTAAAATCTACGCATTCTTCTCGCATTTAAAACAAAAATCACATTTGGTACGTTCAAACTACTCCAAAAATCGATATCGGAAGAGAAGTAACGATTCAAATCTAACAATGACTAGCTTTTGAAAAAAAACAAATGATTGATTACAATCTCAAAGGAGCCTGAAATATTATTTTATCAATCGTCACTGCAAAGATCCCAAACTGGTGCTGAGCGAAAATGCAAATATGGAATCAGGATGTCTGTCAGGTTTGACAGTCGAAATTACGGATGTTGCAAACAGAAAAAAAAACGAAGAGAAAAAAATCAAAAATTATGCTCTGGACAAGCGCCGTCAAATTTAATAGAGGTTTCAAGTTCCCAATCTCAGGCCACGGGAGCTCAGAATGCAGCAAAGTTTTACTGACCATGAGCTGATCATAAATACAAGCGAAGTGACATTCAGTAAAGCCATCGAGCGCGTCGTACGGCTCCAGAGAACAAGTATACGTAATGCTTGTCAGGGTGATGAAGTGACATCGTGTAGCGTAGTCACAAATAATGAAATATATAGTGACAGCCTGCCACTTTTTAAAATAAGGGTAAACCGTAACCAAACTTTTAGAATCGCATACAAAATCTGAAGAAATCACGAGAGAAGAAAAATGATTGCTTAACGGTAACAATCAGTGAGCGATAATCATGTTTTTTAAGGTACTCCGCAAGGATTGTTAATTTCGTTGAGTTTATTATCTGAGGACAAAAGTTACGAAATGTTTACACTGTGTCTGAAATTATAAACACTTGCGTGTATAGGTTGCGGCAACATAATTTCCTATTTCCAAAGGAAGTTCCTCTCAAAAAAGGAAATAATGTTGCCGCACCCTGTACAATAGAAACTATGACTACAGTGTGATACTCC
This sequence comes from Trinorchestia longiramus, assembly GCA_006783055.1. Classification (NCBI taxonomy): domain Eukaryota; kingdom Metazoa; phylum Arthropoda; class Malacostraca; order Amphipoda; family Talitridae; genus Trinorchestia; species Trinorchestia longiramus. Next base: position 58,160 of record VCRD01001390.1, read on the forward strand.
TGATGTCCGAGAGAGCAACTCAACGACAGAGTTCGAGGTACAACAGGAAAATTTGTTAGGCGGCTCACATCAAAAAATAAATGTTTCAAGGAATGCAGCATGGCCAGCAGTTCCCACAAGATACATATAACTGAGAAATTTGCATTCCGATCGAAAGTTATAATTCTATAAATTCAATATTTGCAGCTAAGTGTGTTGCGTAGGCTTGCTTAACCCAGAAAGTTTGGATTGCAACTCAATTTAACCCGCAAGCAAATTTCAATTCGAAAATACATTGGAAGCCTAAAGCTCTCATGCAAAGAATAACAAGAGCAAGAGAACTGAGAAGCCACTCCAACATCTGTGATATATCAGTCTCATGTAAGGCAACACTTTGGTAATGAAGAAGAAATAATGCTAGGGTATATATTTTCACGATCATTTCTTGTACAAAATCTGATCCGTACAAAATAATAAACTTTTCAGTAACTCTACATTCGAGGGAGATCTCACATTCTTGTACTCAATATCAAGCTTAAAAACTCGTGAAATAAGCGCAGTTGAACGAAGACATTTTCCAATATCTCATGACAAACACAACCGCGCTATTACATTCCAGTCCTAAACGGTAAATCGTGTAGCCGTCACTGCAGAAACCATCTTAATAAACGGGTGAAGTATCTCGTGGAGGAGAGATGAAGCCAGAGATATAACGGGTGAATAAACGGGTGAATAAACGGGTGAAGTATCTCGTGGAGGAGAGATGAAGCCAGAGATATAACGGGTGAATAAACGGGTGAATAAACGGGTGAAGTATCTCGTGGAGGAGAGATGAAGCCAGAGATCTATGCGAGAATTACACAAAACGTAACCAAAATCTCGAGATAGGCCATAAAGAAATACACAGAAGACATTATAAGCTAGGTGCTCCTGATATGCTAAAAAAATAAACCTAAAAAAACGATTTTAGTAGCACCCCAAAGAGAAGAATTTTAAGTTGCAGCGTTTAGTATCGAAAAAGAATCTAGCCAGCCTGCTTCATAATGGAGCTGCATCTGCATAACGAGGAAGTAGTTCAGCCCACACAGCCCATGTTTCCAAAAGTTCACACTAGATGAGGAGAATTCATGCAAAAATTATAAAGTTTCGTCTAATTTTCTGTTTCAGCAGGTGTTTAATTTGTCCACTAAAGGCACTCCCACAAATACATGCAAATAGAATATTGTTGGCTTCATATTACCTCAGATATCACTACATTATCAATACGAAACTGGTCGAAATGATCGATAATTGAACAGACTCTTACCTACATAAATCAAACCTGATACTTGAAGGACAGAGAAGCAACAAATCAAACCTGATACTTGAAGGACAGAGAAGCAACAAATCAAACCTGATACTTGAAAGACAGAGAAGCAACAAAAATACTAACTAGTATTCTACACATACAACAGAAACGATTCTACATACACAGAAATGAAAGAAATAACATACTTAACTTTTTTGGAAGCAACCTTTGTGACATATGTACTTTGTTTACTGTAATCGAAACTTAGATGTTAACTTTACGCCTTGTATAAAGTTGCAGTACATTATTTTACGTAAAAGAAATATGTGAAACTTAGAGAAGCAGGTTCACTTGCACTGCAGCTTTGTTTTAGGGAAGAAAATGACAATGGTATGGTTACTATTGAGAAGATTATACAGGGTGCAGACACATAACTTCCTTTCCCACACCACCTATCACCACACCTCTCTTACACCACCTATCATCACACCTCTCTTACACCACCGATCACCACACCTATCACCACACCTCTCTTACACCACCTATCACCACACCTCTCTTACACCACCTATCACCACACCTCTCTTACACCACCTATCACCACACCTCTCTTACACCACCTATCACCACACCTCTCTCCTCACAAGTTTTTCTCTTGAATCCCAAGCACATGAGAGCTTTCATGTGTTGCTTCTATCGTTTACGCGATAAGGATGGGGAAAAAGCTCCCTCTCTGTCTTCAAAGGATATTTGAAACGCAGTTATCCTGAGTGATTTCAATCAATCTAATGGCAGGAAATATTATTGACCATATGAACCAATGAGACTCGGGCCAGATCTTGGCTCCTAGACATTTTTGGCCCATCGCCTCTGTGGCTCGCAGGTCACACTCCCATTAATTTATTTATAATTTTCAACCCAACCAGCAACTGCGCCTGCCTTCCAGGTAGCCTCATCTGGCGCAGTTGCCCACTGTAAGATCCTCTGCAGATTAAGTCTTAGAGTTTGAAACAGAAACCTAGAAATCTTGAACTTGCAGCACCACTTGGCGAACGCAGTCCGCATCCTTGATGGAAATCACTGATCCTAATTATCAAATAATGCTTCAAAATAAAATTCATTCAGAAGAAGATTAGCAAACGTAAATGACTTGAAAGCAAAGTTTCACTAACTATTTTGTTTGGCAAGAGCCACAAGTAGGGAAATTCGTTTGCTTTTACAGTCTCCGATTCAACGGCTAGCGAATTCTACAACATTGCAAAAGCATTGACAATGAGCAACAAACGCGAGGGTGGGCGGAGACTTCCAAGCAATAATTACACACCAGCAGCAGTAACAACTTTCAAGTCATTGTGTTATTTGAAGGTGCGACATTGCAATGAGCAAGACAAGTACTATGGATGCAGCTGTACAAGATCTAAAACACCTGTGGCAGTTACGCTTTGAGAGCCCATGGTCATAAATGAATAAGAAATACAGGGTAAGACCTGTGAAATGATTATACCCTCCATGAAGTAGGCAAGTATGATGCTAAATAGCATCGTCCTCTATACCATCGTCTATGATAAATTATAATTTACCGAATTATAATTCGGTATAAGGTATACATATATATTACATAAAATTTACAATTATAATTTACCAGAATAATCATCACACCGCAGCTCGGTGCTAGTGTATCTGCACAACCACATGAAAAAAATCCAATTCAGATGCCACAGTGAGGCCAGGATAATCTTCACGTAAAGATGTAAAGGGATGAAGTTCGGGTGCTGCGAAGATTTAGGAAAATTGTGAAGGAACCTTCCCGGTGTTCCCTTTGCATTCTCGCTGACGTAATTTTGGCATTGCGAAGGAATAACGACGTGGGGAAGCTATTGAAGAGGCTTCAGGCGAGAGAGATATTCGTAGCAGAATAGCAAGCGTTCAACCGCTGTAAGTGTTCATCTCTATTTCTTTCGTTTCATTACCTCTTGCGCTCTTGTTTGAGTAATTGGTTACTGGGTTGGTTGGAGAATCCTGGTACCAATTCTTTAGATAGCAACTTAGCTTTACCCAGTTCAGATTAAATTTTACGTCATTACACACACCCTTACACTCTATTCAATGAATAATGTACAATAACTAGTCACCACTGCCGTGAACTTGTGTTCACAGTAGTACTATGCAGCACTGCTATACATGAATCAATAAAGAAAATTGGTTCACTGTGAAATTGACTCGCCCTATTACTAGGTCATTGGAAAGCCTCAAAAATAACAGGTCTGATGCAAGTAATCCACAGGAACTTCAGTCAAAACTGCTCGAGAACAAATACGTAGAAAGGTATCGTTCCAAAAAGAAGTCATCAGAATATTGAAGTGCTGAGTGTATACGCTGCTCTGATGGCACTACTAAATCTCGGAAGTACAACACCAAATGAACTTAACTTCTCGACTTCACTTTATGAACAGCTGCTTTTGTATAAAGTACTTTAAGAAAAAAGTATAATCATTGGAATTAACGATATTATTTTCTGGGAACAAGTTTCGCAATTCATTTACCGTAACGCATCACGCACCATGGAAAAATTTCATCAACCATTACTCAACAACTCTTGTAACCGCTACGCTCTGAATATACAGGATAAATGCCAGAGTAAATTACTTCACCGTCGCTATCATCATGTATACAACGATAAGTGCATCACAATCCTCTTAATATGATTTACCATATGATATAATTTTACAATTTCAACATTTAATACTACTGCATCATAATTGTATACTGCATTAAAATTATACATGTTGATTATACTTAAAATAAAAACCCTGTTTCATTTCGTTAGCGAATTATTTTAATCATACTAGACCCGCATTTTTAGTTCCAACAAAATTCGAGAACACGTCATGTTCGGGAACGCCCTCAAGAAAAATTCAATAAAAAACCTGGGCTTTGAGCGCGACTAGAAAACACAGTAACAGACTGCAAGCCAAACGATCAAAGGACAAAAACAGACTTGTGGAAGCCAACTTGACCACTCAAGTGGTGATTCGGTCACTCAAGTGGTGACTCGGCCACTCAAGTGGTGACA
>VCRD01001390.1:69619-89471 GCA_006783055.1 Trinorchestia longiramus
ATAACATAACGTGTTGTCACTGCGAACGAGATAACATAACGTGTTGTCACTGCGAACGAGATAACATAACGTGTTGTCACTGCGAACGAGATAACACAACGTGTTGTCCGAGTGAACACACTACAATTTACTAACTACCCATCAAATAGTTTCTCTACCGCAGAATTTGAAATGGAATTTACAGTAAAAAATATTCTTAACAAGAAATTCATGCTTAGTAGGATGATAACAAATAAGATACTTAATCAGAATTGATGCTCAGGTCGGAAACAGTTAGTGTACAATCGGAAAAACATTTCGACTTTAATATTCCGAAAAAAAATCCGGAAATCAATTTTTTATTGATTTTCCAAACTCATACGTTAAAGTATAACGTAGGAGTTAAATTTTTACTTTTTTCTCCCTGCTGCTGCTCTCTATGACCAACGTCAAAAGTTGTAAGCACCAACTGTTTCCGACCAAAGTAATTAGTTTACAGCGCGTGGGAAGTTCCAACTTATTTTCAAAATTCCTCACGGAACACATTTAAGAGCCGGACACCAGTGCGACGCACAAACAATAGGCGATGCAGGAAAATATTAAATTTTAAATAAAAAGGAAATGTCTCTTTATTTTGTTTGAAAATCTCCTAATGTGGACGCTCTAAATGTGTCCACAATAGGAAAGACACGACAAAAAAATATAGTCATAACCTCCGAGCCTCGGATTATTGTCAACAAGTACACAAGGCATCCAATAACTTCTGTATTTGGTAAAGAGAAAACTGCTGAGGAAATTTACGTTCTGATGCAGTAGATTTTTTTCGTCAGAGTAATTCTTAGTTTAGTTGAAAAGCAAAACCTTTATCATCCGTATCTGAACATTTTCAGGTACCGTTATTGTATTCACTCTCTATATTTATTTAATAATTTCCATAACGAAGTCCATGGATGTACTCAAGACTGCACTGCGTATGCGCACAATGAACATTAATGTTTCAATTTGTGGAAATATTTACCTTGAATGAATAAAACTCATTCTAATTAATACTCCTTTTGAGAGAGTCAAAGCCATCAGCGTCTGAGATGAAAACGTCAAGGATATTTACAAGGATGCGATACTAATGATGTTGTTACCCAGATCATTATTTTGCTTCACTGCTCAATAAAGAAATAAAATCGTAGAATCAGAAATTGTCTACGGAAATAAACTGGGCTAATCAGTTCAAATTTACCTGCTGCAGTTGGCGAAGAGGCAATGAAAATACTGGCAGTTTGAAATAAAAAAATAAACAAATATTGAAGGACAAAACACGAGTAATGGTTCTACAAAACGCAAATCGCACAAAAAACTTCGGTTAGTCATAAACGGAGGTTATAAAAGATACAAAACACACGCCACTTTAATTCAGAGATAGACAAAAATTGCATACTATTGGATTTAAAACAAACACACGACGCTCATATAAAATAGGTAAAATAAAATTTGACCTTCATAACGTTGGTGTCAGTTTGAAATTATTCACATTAGTAATGTTGGTTCGGAATTCCAACGAGAGCGTTCCACACACATTCACCCAGACAACAATATGATCAAACACATTCACCCTCACAATAATGTGATCAAACACATTCACCCTCACAACAATGTATTCAACACATTCACCCAGACAACAATGTATTCAACACATTCACCCAGACAACAATGTAATCAACACGTTCACCCAGACAATAATGTACTCACTTCAAACATAAGTTTCGAATGCTAGAAAGACACGCAAGTTTGTAGAAGCGAAATACTCGACCCTGCATGCGACGGCAAGTAGAATGACGCACAGAGCGTCGTGTAGCTCAAAATCAGGGTTTAACTCAGTGGTTCTTAACCTTTTTGGAGGTACTGAACCCCACCAGTTTCACATGCGCATTCAATGCAGTGCATTGAATGCCAATGATGGCCAAGCGGGGCATGCCATCACGAACCAAATGAATCAGATGCGTGTCTTGACCTCCACCGAACCCCTGAGACTGACTCACCGAAACCCTGAGACTGACTCACCGAACCCCTGAGACTGACTCACCGAACCCCTGAGACTGACTCACCGAACCCTTGGGGTTCGATGGAACCCAGGTTAGGAACCACTTGTTTAACTCAACTACGAGTCTAGTCTCCAATAATTATTATCGAGGATAACATCACAGAAGCTCGCTCTCTCTAACCTGTCCATTCAAGTATCAGTAATTTCCCACATACGATACTCCCGATGTAGTTATGAAGGCGATGAAAATAAAGATGCTGAATGCAGTTAAGAAGCCAGCGAAATATTTTACTCAAAATGTATCACCAAAAATAGTGACAGTTTGTTAAAAACCGTAGCTCAAAAAGTACAAGAACAATTATAGGAAATTTAATTGTTGATTTCCTCCATTTTTAACAGTAAAATGTCCAGTGAACACGTTCCTATTCCAGAGTACTTACGTCAGTGACAGTACACATGCACAAAAGACTTTATTCATAATTATATAATTACATTCTTTCTGATTAGTAGCGAAACGAACACATTCTTCCTGAGTGGGTTAAGACATACTTTTTTTATCATGCTGGAAATAAAATGATCATGGACTTCATTGCTACTTACGGCTTCACGACGACAAGATCGCAAATCGAAACTCACCTTTTTGATGTCCTGGTTGTCAGACAATTCCTCGTCCGCTTTCCGCTTCTCTCGCTTGAAGGTCAAAGAGAAATCCGGATCCTGCGGCACAGAAAAAAACTGCATGAAAATTGGGTACATTAAAAAGACGTTAGGTTAACGATAGACGTACAAAATTCGTAAACGGGTCTGAAAAATGATGACCTGAGTTCAAAAACACGACAAAAAAAAAGGTTTTTGATAAATCAGGCCATCGTAATGCTTTTAGAGATTCATGGGGTTAGAGTAAAGGCGAAAAACAATTCGTATATACGATGTTATTTTTTCTATTGTGAACACAAAAAATACAACAAACAATACTGCATGAGTGCAAGTATATAGCATAATTATATTTTACTTACTACAGGATAAGAATTTTAGACCATAAAAGTAATGACATAGGGAAGTAATCGTATATCACGGAACACATTTTATGATACAAATGGTTTATGCGACAGCAATATTATAACGACGCAATATTATACGCGTATGTCATGTTTAGAAACCCGAGACACATTTTAATTTATTCAACATCAGCAATCTACTTGGAATTGCTTTTTGGAAGTATTTTTCATAGACAGCAAAGCGCCCCGATTTAAGTTTCCACTAACAGTATACACATGAAAAACTGGTTAAAAATTTCTTTTCTTAGGCTAAAAAACGAAAACCGGCGGGTGTCGATATCTTGATGCAAAGTTTTCAACATCTCCACGGAGTTATTTAATGCCTGAATTTCACAAATCAACCCCTCATGCATTAATACATTATTAACAGATGCTTCATATATGCACAGGACATGACACGCACCTCGTATAAAAACGTATAATCAAAAACCTTTACTTCGAAGGCATGTATTTTTGAGTGAAGAGTAAGCAGCCCTCGTACTGGTGCTAGTATCCTCAAAAGTTCAAAAAGGTCGTGACTTCCTTGTGAGAAGCTACCAGACAGAGACACGGAATTTAACTGGGAGATTTGACGGTGCGTTGCCAAGACAAAAGCATCAAAGGAACAAGAATTAAGAGAGTTGACAAGTGAGACGCGTGTTACTCAAGTGAACTGTAAGCTTCACAGGTGAACAATTCGCAAGAGCAAATCAAGCAGCAGGCACTTCTGAAAAGACATGAACTACAACAGTAGAGCAAGAATTTATGTCATAATATTTCGTTCCACGCAAGCTCGGGGAGCTTTGAACATGAATTTTCACATGACCGAAGGTAAAAAATCACTTAAAATTACTTGAGTAAGAGGATTAATTTATGTTTTTTTTCGAAGTTCTTTAGTATTGCTGCAGCTCTGCCGTCAAAACAACCAGATTCTCGGCAGTCTCCATGACTTGTACAAGTACGTTAAAAGTGCAAAGTAGAAGCTCTTATGAAATTTCTAGAACTCAGAAATAAGTCCTTCCTACGGAAGCAAAAATTAATCAGCATTTTCTTACGATTTTTTATTCAGCATACATGTACATATAATTTTGACAGTGTTGGTTCGTCACAAAATTCACACAGCTGTTGTCATATTTCCAGTGCCACTTAGCATTTAATGACTAGGAAAAATTATTCCTGTTGCCTTTAATTCCCTGAACATCAATCGCACTCGTCGTCGTACAAGTAACTGTCCAAAATCTTCCACCTGAACTTGTAATGCATTCACATTTTAATATTTGATTTTTATGAAAGTGTATTTTTACATTAGCGATTTTCATTTATTGAAGACTGTCGGAAAAAAATATTACTTTAGCTTCTATTCTCTGTTCGTATGGAGCTGCGTAAACATTGTTCCGCTCTAGCATTTCCGGTCGTTTGAAGTTTCTTTACCTCCCTCACAAGGATTAAATTGCATCTTTTAAAGACAAATAAATACGCACTAAAACTAAATTCACTGGTAAAAAATACCGTAACTAAAAGGTGCCTCAAAAACACGAAAATTTTAGACTTGCATTACGTATTTTACAGGCGCATACAGTCATGTATCTTACCGTAGCTGCTCATGGAAAAGATTTCCTCACATCCTATCTAACATTCGTGCTTCTGTTCTTTCTTAACAATGTTTCCGTTACCAACAAAAGTATTCTGTTCGCAACAATTCAATAAACTGCACTAAATCTCCTGTTCCTTTTCACCCTGTACAAAAACATGCAGCCAATAATTGAACGGTTTGGTGATGGCATTAGTAGCGCTTAAATGTTATAAGTTACGCCCTTTATGCTAAAAAGTGAGAAATTGACAGAAGGTCAACAGGGGCAGTCAAATATCATATACTAATAGTGAGAATCGAGCCATGAGGTACCTATAAAAAAAGACTACTCCAACACCGAGTATCATATTTTCAAGCTGCAATTTTGGGCAAGGTGTAGTAATATATATGCACAGAATATTCTATATTTAATGCGTCGATCTGCAGAAAAACAAGAAATTCAAAGCCAAAGATATCAGTACAAACACATTCCCCAAACGGAAATCTGAAAGATAAAGACAACGATCATAATAAGACGACTAGCGTAGAAAGTCTTGAAAGGAATAGACTTCACGGAAGAAGTGTCAGCTAGTAGCACATAAAAGTGAACGTCTAAAACTTGGAGGTCTGAGCGAGAAGCGGAAACGAACTCTGTTCCCTGCAGGAAGTGACTCACAAAGTACGAGCTCAAGTTTGCAGCGACGACAAGCAGAGTCCGAGCGCACATCTGCACCAGTTTCCTCAGAACGACCCGAGGCCTAACGATATCTAACAATAATCCCGTTATTAGCGCAACCTAACGACAAGCCAACCCAACTTACGCAATGAAAACTTCGCAAGAGGATTTCTAAGTTAAATTTCTTACAAGGGATGATTTTCAATGTTATCTTTAATAAGTAAAGCTCTTCGAGCAGCAAGTTGCCAGCTGCCGAGGGGAAGTTCAGAAAAGAACACAAACCAGAAAAAAATATGCGAACCTTCGCAACGATATTGACTTTTCTTGAAGAGATTGCAAAAGTTTGAGACTATCGTAACCCAGATCAAGAAAAAGCTTGAGACGAACAATTTTTCGATAAACTTGAGAAATATTGCCAGACGAAGCTTAACGAGCAAAAATAAACAGAACAAAAACGAAGCTTTAGGTCCTCAGTTGCCTAAAAAATACTTTATTGCAGGTCAGAAGCGGCCCGCAAAGCAAGTCAACCGCCGGCAGGACGGGCAACATCAAAGAAAACTAATTTTCAACGACGGTAGATGAGGATATACATACATGTATCAGAAAGAGGGCGTACAATGTTTCATCATATTTTGTGTGAGAAATAAGAAAAATTGAAGAACAGATTAAACACTATTTTTTATACATTAAAGCTTGAGTGCCTAGAATATATTTTGACAAAAACCAAGCAGCATGAAACCGGTAGGTGTGATTTATTATTTCGATTACAAATCAGTATTTGACAATCCTCTACTAAAGACGTGAATTTTATCAATACATGTAATACACCGCAACAAACGGCGAACGTAACTAAAGTTACCGAAAAAGAAATAAAATCTGATAATTAACGGAGCAAGCACCGTAAGACCAAAACCAGCGGGTCAAACAAAGACGATCTCCCTTGAACTCAGACGGCCGCCATCAAAGAGACATAAACGATATTTTGTATTCCCGGAGCTAAGCACGCCATTACAGCATTAGGAAACCCACAAGCACAATGAACAGGGCGTTAAAGAGTCGGCAGAACGACTCTCCAACACTCGAGGACCATCACCATAATCAGCGCTGCATCGTTCGAGCGCAAGGGGCAGAATGGGGTAGTTGTGGCGGACGCGCTCCACAAACCAGTCTTGTGTTACAAGAGTAAGCTTAACACGTTTGTTGCGATTGCCTAGCCGGTGCAAATCTTTACTTTGTACACATAATCACTAAAAGACTTGGAAAAAAATTACAGAACCTAATCTAAGTGACCCACCGGTGGGTCGCATCGCAACAAACGTGTTAACCATGGAACAACGAAGTGAGCCTAAGAAGCCCAGTGTCAAAATTAACAATTCTATATCATTGTATTGAAGAACCTCACTTAATAACACTAATAAAACAAATATATATGACTTCTGTTACGTACTTTGAGAGAAAAATAATTGAAAAGTGACTGGGCCTCATAGGTTCATCTAGTCCCAGATGCTTATTATTTTTATCCGTCGTTCCAGAGTTAAGATGAAGAAGTGGACAGAAATATCAGTACGAGAATTCTCGCTATCTGTAATCTCTTCACTAGGAGAGGTGACTGTTAGAATCAGGATTTTGGCAACAAAAAGTGACGGAAATTTGCTATTTGAAGGCGAGCCGCGCTTGTGTGTTTTCTGTAGCGCTGCTATTTCGCGGTGGCCGAAATAAAACTTTTAAAATTAAACAACAGTTTTAGGAGAAAATGTTCATTCTTAAGAATATCCTTTCAATATAATCGAAATTAAAGTACGTCCCTAGAATAAACAACCACAACCAGTTGGGTACTTGGATAAAACAACCGAATAATTATCGAAGTAATTATCCGACCCAAGAATGGGCCAGAAGGTTCGTTCCTATAGCCTCATTCTATTCAGTTGTATCACGACTACCACCATAACTCTCACCACAATTACACCACCATTATTAACACCATCACTACTACAAACACCACTCATCACACCACCACCACCACCACCACCACCACCACTCGCTCCACCATCACCTCCAGACCACCACTATCATCAGCCCATCATCGGTGCTCTAATGGAATGATGGCGTTAGCGTCGAAGGCCACTGTCATTTTTGCGTAAATTAATGTGAGTCAGGGCATTGATAGCTCACCGTAGCAAGGCATCAAGCCCTGCGACGATGGTGGTAAGGGATGGAGATAGCAAAGACTGAGAGTGCATTGATTTAATGCAGCTGGAACCTGGCTAGAGTAGAATGTAATGGGATGAGCAGACTGAGAGTGCATTGATTTAATGCAGCTGGAACCTGGCTAGGGTAGAATGTAATGGGATGGGCAGACAGAGAGAGTGTATTGATTTAATGCAGCTGGAACCTGGCTAGGGTAGAATGTAATGGGATGGGCAGACTGAGAGAGTGCATTGATTTAATGCAGCTGGAACCTGGCTAGGGTAGAATGTAATGGGATGGGCAGACTGAGAGAGTGTATTGATTTAATGCAGCTGGAACCTGGCTAGGGTAGAATGTAATGGGATGGGCAGACTGAGAGAGTGTATTGATTTAATGCAGCTGGAACCTGGCTAGGGTAGAATGTAATGGGATGGACAGACAGAGAGTGCATTGATTTAATGCAGTTGGAACCTGGCTAGAGTATAATGTAATGGGATGGGCAGACTGAGAGTGTATTGATTTAATGGAGCTGGAACCTGGCTAGGGTAGAAGATAATGATGTTCCGAAGCTTGCTAAATTTCATGGATGAAACCTTAGACATCTCACAAGATATTAGGAAAATGAAGAGTTCACCCAGACAACGATGAAACAAATGACAGCACCAGAGTGATCACAATTAAAAAATTACTCATGATAATGATTTCTGACTAGTGTTCCAAATGAAGTGTAGATGAGGTAGGGAAAAAAAGTAAAAACCTGATTTAGGCGAAACAAATGATGAACAAAAGAAATACCTGTTTTGTTAAAACTAACACTGTACTATCATCAGTGTGTACACACATATGTGAATAAAATTAATTTCGGTTGTAAAAGTTACAGACTACAATACTGTACAAGTTATCTATACAAGTCAAGGGAGAATTTTAAAAAAATATACGTCGGAATACACACCAAGGCGCAAAAAAGGAAACTGTGCAATGAAGCTTTTTGATGTTAGCAAAGTGCATTAAAATTACTCAAAGCCGTAATATATTGCAAAACCTACAGGTGTTCTTAAAACTAGGACTTTCAAATTTTGAAAGCAAGATAAAATACGAATAATAAAGACTTTGAAAAAATAAACGATTGTGATCCTCAACGGAGCGCATTTTCTTAACAAAAAAGATTCCAGAATAACGGTCGCATTTGCAAGCACCGGCCAACAAACTTTCCTTGATCCACTGTAGGGGGGCGGGAACAATGGACCCCTCAGTCAGCCTTCCCATGTTTCTCCCTAGGATCACTCAAATTTGACGGGGAAAGCTGTATATACGACAAATATTTTGAAGGGGAAGATGTTCTAGCGTAAACTGTTTTGCTCGATGGTAGTGCAGCTCCTGAAACCTTCAAGTGAAAATAAAATGCAGAACTGAAAGTGAAAATAAAATGCAGAACTGAAAGTGAAAACAAAAATATGGTTTGCCGAATTATAGGACAATAGACAAGATACAACGAGCAGAATTTAAACTAGGACGACGTAAGGATTCTACATGAAAGATGTTGTGTCCTTTATGTAAGATTAAACTGAATAGAATGAACTTCAAACAAAAATAAAGACACAATATCGGTCAAAGGAGAAGATGAATTTGAAGCCTGTATTAATAACTAGCAAAAATTAATTCCTGAAAAACATATACTCGTTCGTAGGATAAAGTTAACAGCTACAAAGTATACTTATTTATCGTGTAGAAGAAGAGCGAACAGTTCCTAATACGACTACGTACGAAAATGAGGGCAAAACGCAACCTATGAACATAAATTTATTAGTATCCATTTCAGGAACTCGACTCTGATGCATTATGAAACACATCGACATCTGTGAACAAAAATGACTAGTCAACAAAAAAGAAAATAGTTATCAGTAGTGACTCTGCCACTTTACTTATGGATTGTTTTCGCAGCGTACAAGCACATTTAGCGCAATATTCTTGTAGAACTGCAGCAAAGAGACAACTCGGCTCTAAGTTTACCCGATTCTTGGGTCACTCAAATGAACAATGCTCTCTCTGGTGCAAAACAAGATAGCACACAGAAACAACGTAACCAAAATTCCGCTCACGCACGAAACTCGGCTCAGTTACAAAGAAAATGACCAGGGTTTAAATTGTTCCGTAACGACACAGAGGGTCACGGCCGGGGCTGCATGCAGTATCCGTGCTACGGTCGTTACGGCCACAATCAATAAGGCTGGACTCGGTGTCGGTTTTACAGAGGTTTTTTATGACTAGCCAGCACGGTATACAAAACACTAACAAAATCTGACAACAAATTCGTGCGCCACCGCAGGTTTTTTTTCATTCAACCACACACAAAATTCATGAAATGTATTGTCTCAGGTGAATGAGAATGTCGAATTTTTTGCAAATGGTAAAATAGCCCGTGCAAATTCACTACACCGTTTTAAATTAGAGGAAAACGTGGAATACTGTCTACGCTGAAAGGCGTTTCAGATGTAAGGGCATATACTGCACATGATATTGTTGGAGCTAAACTCTAATAATATAAGAACTTCTACATATGTTTATATCTTGCAGCTGAAGCAAGCCGAATTCCTGGAACCAGTATGCCGAGTCAGTACATCATACTAAAAAAATACACATTCATAATCTAAATTAAATGTCAGTGTCTTGCGTAAATTTAAAAGTTTCCACGATCAATTTTACGCTTAAAAGATGCTCAAGAAAATTTACCACGTGATCATCTTGGTTTTTATTATTTCACTATTCAATTGAAAAAATGTTCATTAACCAAAAAATAAATTAATAAACTGTTCATCAACTATGATTTGTTATGAGTGAAATCAGTCCTGTGTTTATTAGTTAACAAAACCTTTGATAATAGTTCCTGTACTATGATAATAGTTCCTGTACTATGATAATAGTTCCTGTACTATGATAATAGTTCCTGTACTTTGATAATAGTTCCTGTACTATGATAATAGTTCCTGTACTATGATAATAGTTCCTGTACTTTGATAATAGTTCCTGTACTTTGATAATAGTTCCTGTACTATGATAATAGTTCCTGTACTTTGATAATAGTTCCTGTACTTTGATAATAGTTCCTGTACTTTGATAATAGTTCCTGTACTTTGATAATAGTTCCTGTACTTTCAAAGCCACGGAAGTTCCATGTCAACGCAGACGACGCTTTGAGCATTTCACAGAAATGCATTTCAACGCTAGACAGAAAGATTTAATAGACAGTGACACAAGTGTACACGTACCATCTGATGTACGAATTTCTCCACATACGACCACTCGTAATTACAACTCCAGGTACCGTGTAGTAAATAGAAGTAATGATTGCACATATCATAGTACTATGTAGGTACTTCATACAACAAATATTTGACGTTATGCTTTAACCCTTTCACGACCAAATTATTTTCATACTGATCAAAATATGACGCAAATTACCGCTTATCTTTACTAATCGCTATGTATTTTTGCCGTAATTTTAAACGTAATATTCAGAATATGAGACTAAAGTGAATGATTTTTAAGGTTTGTTTGGGACATATTAACCCAACGGTAGCGAAAGGGTTATGCCAGCGTGTCGGTGATCGATTAAGGTTCGATTTAGTACCAGTTGGTCAGACCCAAACTCAGGCGTAAGTCACATGGTAACTGAAGACAGTTGCCTCACAACCATTCGTGAGTCCTTCCATGCCTACCATCTTTGAACGTTCTGCTGTTGAGTGAAATTGTTCATTGGTACATAAACTCTTTGAACATTCTGCTGTTGAGTGAAATTGTTCATTGGTACATAAACTCTTTGAACATTCTGCTGTTGAATGAAATTGTTCACTGGTACATAAACTCTCTACATAAACTCTGTTGAGTGAAATTGTTCACTGGTACATAAACTCTTTGAACATTCTGCTGTTGAGTGAAATTGTTCATTGGTAGATAAACTCTTTGAACATTCTGCTGTCGAGTGAAATTGTTCATTGGTACATAAACTCTTTGAAAGTTCTGCTGTTGAGTGAAATTGTTCATTGGTACATAAACTCTTTGAACATTCTGCTGCTGAGTGAAATTGTACATTGGTACATAAATTCTTTGAATGTTCAGCTGTTGAGTGAAATTGTTCACTGGTACATAAACTCTTTGAACGTTCTGCTGTTGAGTGAAATTGTTCACTGGTACATAAACTCTTTGAACGTTCTGCTGTTGAGTGAAATTGTTGACTGGTACATAAACTCTTTGAACGTTCTGCTGTTGAGTGAAATTGTTCATTGGTACATAAACTCTTTGAACGTTCTGCTGTTGAGTGAAATTGTTCATTGGTACATTACAATTACACCAAGAAAATTCCGTCGTAGACTTTTACGAAACGAGTTTGGTTTGCCTTCATAATCCAGGCTTTAAATCAGTACGTATTTTATTTGCTTGTATTGGTCATTTGGATAACACAATCATATGTTACATAAATAATAAATACTTCGGTCCTTTTAATACAAATTTGGTCTCACTTCGTACTGGTGAATCTGTTGTCATAGGTCATCGCGTTGAACTGAATTAGATCACATCACATAGACTAAAGCTTGAATGTCCAGTTGAGATACAGGACACTGTCTAGCCGTTAAGCAATGTGGGCCAGAAGTAATTAAGAAGGGGCGAAGCTCAGAATTATCTGTAGCTCAAATAAATCTCCCATTGAGAGCAGAATTTATAGAACTTGATAAAGAACGCACAATGTTTCGATCGAGGTGAGCCAGAGAGCTTTGTTCTCGACAGGCTCAGTCATAACTAAAGCAATAAGAGGCGAAGTACGAAACAAATCAACCCGAAGCGAAGAAAACGATACAAGAAAATCAAAAGACATCCCCACGACAACACTTGAACGCGAGATATAAACCTCGATGTGAGTGAAGAGTATCTGTGATACACTGCATTGAGAATCACTATAGAAATAGCGTACAAAGCCTCGTGTTGTCAACATGTAAATATTTGCAGTCGTCTAAAGAAACGCTGTAGAAAGCGCTGCAGTCACCAGCAACCGCAATGGAACCACAAGGGAACGTTACTGCGACCCACACAGTTGATTACATTGCGAGTTACAGCTGAAGTCTCCAGTGGTGGCAAAAACAAGTCTCCTGTACCGCTTCAATCTCCTAGAAAGTTGCTTCCGAATTTCACGGAGGATAGAGTCGTTCCAAAACAGCAGTCTCACCAGGACAATTAATAACAACTTTTTAGGCAAACAAGTTCAGCAGGAGGTGACAACTTCAGAGCACACTATAGTTTATCGAGCATAAATATTCGTAAACCTTCCTGTTGACGTCAACCTTAGACAAGATATCAAGGAACATTCAGGAAATACAACCTTTGATGATAGAAATTTTGTTAGAAACACATCAAACAATTGAAGATGCCCGCGATACTTTAACCTGGAAACCACTTATTTTCAAACGCAGGAGCCGATTTGCAATGATGACACCAAGGTTTTCAATTGAGTGAATGCAGCGAGCACAGAGGCACGGTGCAATTGACAGGGATCGGTGGACGGACAGAGAACTATTAGGTTGTTACAAAAATAATGGCCGCTCAAAGGCCTGGAAGGCTTCTGAAATCGGCCATTATTTTTGTAACAACCTAATAGTTGGACCTACTGTGTGGTAGCAAGAGATGGTCGACACTTTTTATTCTAAGTGACACTCATATAACGCAATTCACAACGGCGATGCAGTTACCAGTTGCAAAGCTAAGAATTCAGCAATGAACCAAAAGTCTCCACAGAGCGCCAAGTTTCATATGAGAGCGTAAGGGAGCAGGTTTTACAACCCGACTTCTTCCCTGTTTACGACTGAGGAGTTTCTTCTGTGGTCATGCCGTGGTCTTAGTTCGTTCAGTTGTAATACACATGTCGCAGCACTCACTGTTATATCTACCAGATGATATTGAATGAAAATAAGATCACAGCTTTATAGGAGAGCTGGACGGAAGAAAACCATGTAAAAATGATTATAAATCATAAACGAACCAATGCGAAGGAGTTCATACGAATGCTGGGCATGAGTCACAAAGAGTGGCATTCAAAGAGTGAAAGATGTCACACAGACTCCAGGCAAGAGGAAAATAAAGACAAAACAAATGTATCACAGAGCAATACATGCTGTCAATGCAAGCTGTTAGATAAAGAAGAAACTGGCCATGAGCCAAAAAAAAAGAATATGATCGAAGTGGGATAAAAAATACACGTAATAAAGCGACCGAACACCTCACTCTATAAGAAACACTAAAGAAAAACACAAAACGCATTGGCCACGTGCTTGTAAATCATACCACACGTTCATAAAATATATATCTTCAGAAAAGTATTTGGTGTATTGCTCTTACGTAATTCAAGTTATATTTTGAATGACATTGTAAATGCAAACACGTTGAGCAAATGCTATACAATAAATTAATTGCCATGTTTGTGGAAAAAAAACGAACTATAATAATTGAGAGCTGTAAGTTCTCTTGTTGGAAGTAGAATCGGGGTATTGATGTTAGGGATACGAAACTTAGAATGCCCATGATTGGCCATATTGGAACATATTAAAATAATTTAATCTCAATAAAATTATAAATATTGATATCACAAATAAAAAATATCAGACGTTGATAAAAAACTAAATCATGAAATTGCATCATGCTGAAGTAAAAATGTTGAGAGCAAAGTCAACACTCACTTGTAACTGCGAGCAACAAAGCGTCTGCACTCAACTCTGCACTTCACCTAATGGAGCACGTTCAGAAAATATCGGATTGACACTCCATTCATAACAGAGGAAACAAACTATAACAAATCCCTTGCGACGAGGGTTGCTAAATCGACAGCAATACAGCTGTGGTCCGTCCGTATTTTTAGTGAAGTCCATGCACACCGAACTGAAACTTGCGTTAAAAGCTGCATGTTCATTTAAAGAAAGTCGTACAGAGGAGAACGAAAAACTGTCGCAATACAGCGGTGGTCCGTCCGTATTTTTAGTGAAGTCCATGCACACCGAACTGAAACTTGCGTGAAAAGCTGCATGTTCATTTAAAGAAAGTCTTGCAGAAGAGAACGAAAAACTGTCGCAAAAAGACGACACTCGACGTGACGCCAATCAACAGCGTGATTAGGACAGGGATTGAGGCTAAATGAGCTGTAGTGAGAATCCTGCAGGCTGCACTGGGCAGGCGCGTGTGCTGTACAATCTCTGCATCTCGGCACCTCGCCAAGCTGTATAGCTGCTGTGTGGGGTGGCGCAGCAGCTGCTGCAGCTGTAAACTGTGAGCTGGAGCTGTAGCTGTAAACTGAAGGCTGGAGCAGTAGCAGTAAACTGAAGGCTGGAGCAGTAGCTGTAAACTGAAGGCTGGAGCAGTAACTGTAAACTGTCGGCTGGAGCAGTAACTGCAAACTGTGGGCTGGAGCTACAGCTGTAAACTGATGGCTGGAGCTGCAGCTGCAAACTGATGGCTGGAGCAGTAGCTGCAAACTGTGGGCTGGAGCTGCAGCTGTAAACTGTGGGCTGGAGCTGCAGCTGTAAACTGTGGGCTGGAGCTGCAGCTGTAAACTGTGAACTGGAGCAGTAGCTGTATAGCTGTAAAATGTTGGCTAATTCAGAAGCTGCTGCAGCTGTAAACTAAGGGCTGGAGCAGTAGCTGCAAACTGTAGTCTAGAACAGCTACTGCAGCTGCAAACTGTAGGCCTGCGCATCAGTTGCAAACTGTGGGCTGGAGCAGCAATTTTTACAGCTGCAAACTACAGGGCAGAGTAGCAGTTTATAAAGTAACCTCTACAGCTGTAGATATTAGTTGTCTTAACAATTATAAAAATCACCAGCTTCAACAGCTGTTGATAGAAGCCAAAAATACAGGGTCAGTCAAAATGATCTGACACATTTGTAGGTTAAATAAAATGCAAATGAAGTAAAGAAACCAAAAAGCGTTTTTATTTTCGAAAAGTACATATAATGCCATTTTGTTCTATTATGTTTTAAAAATTAAATCAGTCAAATGGGATCCATTATTGTCCACACACTGTCGAATGCGTTCACGAAAGTTGTCTATAACTCGGCGGGTTATTTCATGTGGAATGGCAGTAATTTCTTGACGAATTGCATCTTTGAGTTGTTCAATAGATCGAGAGCGATTGATGTATACTTTTAAAAAATGGCATTATATGTAGTTTTCGAAAATGAAAATACTTTTTTGTTTCTTTACTTCGTTTGCATTTTATTTAACCAACAAATGTGTCAGATCATTTGACTGATCCTGTATGTGAAATGTAACAATCTCAGCAGCAGCAAGTGGTAGCAACACCAACTGCAGCAAGTGATGGTAGCAACACCAACTGCAGCAAGTGGTGGTAGCAACAACTGCAGCAAGTGGTAGCAACACCAACTGCAGCAAGTGGTGGTAGCAACAACTGCAGCAAGTGGTAGCAACACCAACTGCAGCAAGTGGTGGTAGCAACAACTGCAGCAACACCAACTGCAGTAAGTGGTAGCGACACCAACTGCAGCAAGTGGTAGCAACAACTGCAGCAAGTGGTAGCAACAACTGCAGCAAGTGGTAGCAACACCAACTGCAGCAAGTGGTAGCAACAACAACTGCAGCAAGTGGTAGCAACAACTGCAGCAAGTGGTAGCAACAACTGCAGCAAGTGGAGGTAACAACAAGCACACGCAAAGAAGATTCAATAACAAAATTGTTAAATAACAACACAGACTATTACGGTACAGTGAGTTCTACAGGAAGCAATCTTTTGATCAGTCAATACAATGGGCCACGGTCAATACATGGGTCACGGTCAATACATGGGTCACGGTCATTACATGGGTCACGGCCAATACATGGGTCACGGTCAATACATGGGTCACGGCCAATACATGGGTCACGGTCATTACATGGGTCACGGTCAATACATGGGTCACGGTCAATACATGGGTCACGGCCAATACATGGGTCACGGCCAATACATGGGCCACGGCCAATACATGGGTCACGGCCAGTACATGGGTCACGGCCAGTACATGGGTCACGGCCAATACATGGGTCACGGCCAATAGAATAGAATAGAATAGAATAGAATACAATAGAATAGAATAGAATAGAATAGAATAGAATAGAATAGAATAGAATAGAATGAGGCTATAGGAACGAACCTTCTGGCCCATTCTTGGGTCAGATAATTACTTCGCATGGGTCATACTTTCAGGAGGTTCATCAACAAGAAATAACGTAACAGTGTTTAACCTCTACTCTACAGTTAGGATAATATGCCCCACAGAAAGTTCCACAGACAGTTGGGATAATATGTCGCGCTGTAAAATACCAATGGGATGATTAATACCAATATATTTTTAGGCCTATCATTTTACCCAAGCAATTGAGATTTTTAAAATTATTTTTCAATGCTTTTCAAACAAAAACAGAGTTCTAGCTCAGGAAAAACTGCATTTCTATAAAAAATATTCGCTAGCGAAAAGATTAAAATGACATGTATTTATTCATGTGACTTGCGCGATTAGTACGCAAACGAATTATTTCTTCCTATAATACTCTAAAAAAAAACGGTCTACCTTCGGAATTTATGAAACGATGTACATGGAACATGTTCAGCTAAAGCGACAAATTTTCTTATCGGTTAAACACCGCGATAAAATCGTGCAGCAAAGAGAGAAAAGCAACGGCATTATTTTCCTGTTTGCGTACATCGAGGTAAATACGAGTCATTTACACAGCAATCGTGCTCCAAATTCGAAGAGGCCTTGAGAAATATCCACAGGTAGAAGTTCCGTCTAGACAACTTGGAGGCAAAGTTCTCTCGAGAATGCCTTGGTCTTTTCAAGCAAATATTCTAGAAAACGCACTCCTTGGCTGAGTGAAAAGTTGGCCAAGACGTTTTTGTGAGCCACAAAGCCATTAACATTCCAAGAAGGGCTCAAGTCTCGGGAACAAGTTGAACACTTATTAGCGTTTCTGCGCAGGAAACCGAAAAAGTTGTGCACAAATTCTGGGCATCGCAAGTTGTGCTGGAGAGGCCAGATAGCGAAGAGGCAAGTCAACCAGCAACACGATAACAGGACCCAGCTCCTCAATGACAGCCAGCAACGCCAGCTGTTCTTTCCGTCTTCATTTCTGTCTTCGATTCTAAAACAGACAAAAGAAGAACTTTACCGCATTCAAAGTGCTGGAGATGTTCTTGAGAACCTTGGCATGAACATTGGCTCGTTTTGTGCCTACTTTCAAGAAAAGGTTTTGAAATTCTCATATTATTTTCGTTGAATCTAGAATAAAATCCGACGAATTGTTATTAGACTTTAAATATTAATTAGTTATTTTCCAATTGAATAGTTTCTATAATTTTCGACTACTTGCTTGAAAATATCCGGAGGACTTCAAATTCATAAACTAAAGTAGTAACGCGCAGTTTCTTTGCGTGTCCCAGCGATAACACGGTATGCTAACTGAGAGAATGACTCTTATTGTCTGGTGTTCGATTCCTTGTGCCAGCTCGACCTTTTAACGCGTTGACTCCGAAGTGGTACGTATGTGTACCACTGAGGTTAGGTTCTGTAATTTTTTCAGATCCTTCTAGTGACTATGCGTACAAAGTGAAGTTTTACACCAATCAGGCAATCGGAGGCAACGTGTTAACGGCCAAGTCATTTCTCGACTGAACGAAATATTGCGTAAATTACCACTTATATTTAGCCGTTTTTTACAGAATTTCGCGCAACGAAAATTGAGACTATAAGACTAAAGTGAAGGACTTCATACGTACTATATATAGTACGATGACCTCTAATAGGCTAAAAATCTATCCATGTTGTGAAACTGATACTGGTATTTGCCTTGCGCTAATAAAAGATACGACTTCGGAAGAGAAATCACTAAGAATCCCATTTCAGTACTATAATACACTCTGGAAATAGCTTCTCTCTTGCATAGTGGAAAAAATGCTAGTGTCTTTTATACGATCGCGGTCAGCTACTCTCTGGCACGTAGGAAATTGTGAGGCTAGGTTTCACTGTTCTTATGAGCACAGCAACCAACCTCCAACTACTCTAGCATATCAAACTCATTAGAAAATCGATGGTCATACAGGCTCTGCAGTCTACACCAGCTGCCTAGTATCCTGCTACACCAGCTGCCTAGTATCCTGCTACACCAGCTGCACAACCATCCTGCTACACCAGCTGTACAACCATCCTGCTACACCAGCTGCACAACCATCCTGCTACACCAACTGCATAATTATCCTACCATGAAAAATGATCCTCAAGCTCAGGTTGTCCGTAAATTTAGAGCAGAAGTAAAATAACAAGAGCGTCGTTTACTATGTACAAATTCTGGTCCCTTTCAATTAAGAAAATTTCAGTTGCTGAGTTGAAGAAGACACTGAGGCTCGCGCTGACCGACGGGTGCTCTGGGGAATGTAACGCTAATTATTTAGAGGATGAGAAAGCTGATCGAATAGCTCTCTAAAGAGTCGTTGAGTTCGGATCTACAGGGTGCGACAATATAACTTCCTTCTTTCATACCTTTTTGAAAGGCAAAAAAGGAACTTATGTTGCCGCACCCTGTAGTTAACACCAGGAAAAAATCAAGCAGTAGGAAAGTGTGGATATGAACCTCCATAAAAAAGAACAAATATACACTAAAATATGTACTACAAATTGTGGAAAATGAAGTAATCCCAATTAAGAATGACAGAGCTTGAGAGGGTATGGTGTACAGAACAGACAGGAAGAAGCACACGAACACATTTGTATGAAATGCACATGTGAGAAAAACTTTCGAAAGATCCTTAATAAAACTAGCGCTATTGATACAAATACGAACTCCAGTTGAGGTTGTATTAAGCTAGATTTTATCGTATTTCTGGGGCAAATTTTACGAAGCGTATGGTTTCTTCAAAACAGAGTCGTAAATTGCCTTCATGAAGTGGACGGACGTGCATTCCGAGTACAGCCTACAAAAAACAAGGAAGCGGAGCAGCAATCAAGTCAAGTGCTTGGCGTTCAGCCTTGGAATATTTTGTCCGTAGCAATACAACTGGCAGAAAACTGTTCAGTGGTTGACAATGATCAAGAAACATGCCATGACCCAATATTTAGCAACGTAGTGCATCACAATTAGGATTTCTTTTCAATTTTCAAGACAAAAGAAAGACGCCCACTAACTAGAGTCTAATAAATAAGTGTAGAATAAGCATGGAAAAATCAGCTAAGTACATTGAATTATTGCGTTGTAAGTTTGAACAATGAACCCTTGTATTAAAATATGATCAGTGGAAACGGGTCTTATAGGTTGCTAGCAAGATCCTGGTATTTGCTAGCAAGATC
>VCRD01001390.1:90381-130654 GCA_006783055.1 Trinorchestia longiramus
TACACCACACCAGCAACAGAACACACACACACACACACACGAGTTAAGCAGATGCATACACCACACCAGCAACAGAACACAGAGAGACACACGAGTTAAGCAGATGCATACACCACACCAGCAACAGAACACAGCCCGCTGAGTTCTGCGTCAAATGAAGCAGCTCTTAACTTCGTCCTGACGCTTAATGCTCGCCCAAGTTAAAAGATGCCGGAAACAGCGTCGCCCCACAATAATTGCCTTAGCCCTGCACTGATAACTCAATAACACTCACGAAATCAACTTAGCCTACGAGCGCCAACTGAAAGCTTTTTTTCATCTTCATTTACACAATAATGCTAAACACATACAGCGCTGGACACATCAATCTCTGAAACGAAGCTCATCGTTAAATGTAAAATTACATAAAATCAGTTGAACAAATTGATTTTTGTGTTATTAAAATATGTAAGATGTTTTAGAATTTAGTATAGTGTTGTGATATGAAATGAAGCTAATTCTTGTTTGTGAAGCCTACCTTAATATTGACAATTTGTACAAAAAATACCATAAAACTGAACATATTCTTAAATCTCATTATTGATCTAAATTGATTGTACTTCTTATGGGCTTCAAACCTAAACGATATTATCCTAAACTGTTCAAGTTCATCCTTGAGAACGACGTTTATAAAAGAAACATTAATGTAAATTTTAACGGTTATTGGCAGAGCTATTATTAAGCAGTTACTGACTTGACAACGACGCTAGGCCTATGTACATATGCCCACTGGACTTGCCCTCAAGCCAAAGTCATATTTGCAATACCTACTTTGTGTTCAGTAGAAATTTCTTCCATCACGAAACCGTTTAGAGAAGGCCAGCGCGCCCCAACCAGCGCAAGCCACGTAAATGATCTCGCTTTTATTCTATCAATCATAGAATAAATAAAGAATATCGAATAGAACAATAAAATCAATTAGAATTGCGATCAGAGCAATTCTAAGCACAACTGCGGGAGCTTCCAGTCCACAATAGCTATTGCTAACGCAAGATCTTCACAAGAAAAACGAGAACAGTTGCGTAACTATTGCATGCTATCATGCGAGGAGTTTTTTATAGTACCAATAAAGATCTAAGTGCATGTGCAGCAGCAACAACAAAATCCAACTGAAAGCCATTAGCAGAATAAGTTTTTTAAATTACTTTCGGTCAATACCTTGAACACTCGCCTTTAATAATGAAACTGGAAGTTGTTTGGTCTGTTACCCTAATATTGATTTACCCTAGATCTTTAAGCTAATAATAGTGATATCAGCTAATCAAATAATGATACTAATATTTGACGGGCGGTTATGTGTAACAGAATTAACAGAAAATATCAACAGGAAACAGTAACTCTGACGTATGGTCTTGGGAATCAATGCTCAATCCCAATCTTTAAATGCAAGTTCTTCATTTTCTTTCAAATGTTAAATGAACATCACTGAAATCACACCAATTTCTTCACTCCTCGAATTTTTCAATTCACTTACCTCAGCTGAATCGTAATATTAAATATAAGAAAAGAAATACGAAAAGACAATCAAAAGAAAGCACTCAACGTACGGTAACAAAACCTCTTCTTTTAGCTCGTCTAAGCTCACAATCTAAAAACAAATTAATAGAATTTTAGCAAGGAAGTCCACGAAGCAAACGCAGACTTCCACAATCATTGACTCGTAACACTCAATGGTTTTAAATTTATTTTAACTTTAGTTCAGAGCGAAATTAAGTTGCACAAATAATGCGGATGTCTTAAAACTTTAGCATCCAAAAAATACTTTACGTTACCGTACAAAAGAATAAGCCACTCAAAAAGTTTTGATCGCTGGCTGCTTCAAAGTTCTAGAGTGCTACTTGAATTATAAAGAGTGCTCGATGAAATTCCTTGTTGTGCTGCTACAGCAAGGAAAATAAAACTAACATAGCTCAGACTATCATTAAACGTAAGTCTACCTATAAGATGCGTTCTATAAGTGCATCCAATGAGCAGAGAGCATTTCAACGAGACAAAATATTGAGTAAGACCTAAAGTATAAACGATCTATTGAAGAATTAAATAGCTCTGAGGTATCGAAGTCACTCCTACAGATAGTTGGTTGAAATGAACGCCTATCTTTCGTCATTAGGGGGAAGATAATTAGACAAAGAGGAAGGATGAGGCAGAATTAAAAAAAAAGCCAACAGCCTCCTGCAACTAGGGTGGCCGGGTATGCGTTGAGTGGTCAGGGTTACGACTGAGGAGGGCTAATGCTTCAAGCTACACTGACGAGGACAGACACTCGGCTTTCTCTACCAAGTGAAGCTCAGGAATCCTACGTGTTTCTACGAGAAGAAGTAAGCCTGCAAGGAACACTGAAGGATAATTCGTTAGCTTTTATTCTTTTTGAGGAACACAAGTTGAAAAAATGCAAACATTTATGGTGATATTTTCAACTGAGAGTCCAATGATACAATGAAATTAATACTCCCCGTCCCTGTGATTGAATAATACTAAAAATATTACAACCTTCCTTTCTCTGCTTACGGCCCTTGACATTTTCACGATATGAAACGTTGCTCTTCCGTCATAAACGAGTGATGGAATTGAAAAATTTCAGTGTCAAACTCGACTGGAAATGGGGAACTGCGTCAAAAAAGTAATAGCATCGAGAAGCAGATGTGTCCGCACAGGTGTTGGACTTGATAACAGTTTTGTAAGAACACACTCTTTCTTTGAATAATACTTGCAATTTACAACACCAACTGAATACCAATTGAATTCTACAACGTTGGCCATTAAACTACAGTCCCAACCTATCAAGTGCAGGTAGTTTTGCTCATGGGCTGTTCTAGGTCGCTGTTGTGCAGGAGTTTCGAGCCGCAGCCATTTTGAACACCCTGTACAATACTGATGCATTCACTCGCTTCAAAGTTTCCCACAATATAGAATCGTAAATTCGAAGGAAACAGTGTCGTGAGAGACGTTATTGATTCTGTTCCGTTAGCAATACGTTACAATTAGAATCTTCTTTAGCACATAATAATCCATTTGAATGAATGTTAGTGAATGAGACTTTCAAAGTAATTGTTTCAGCGAGGAAATCAGTCTCACCCAACAACATATTATGAACGCTGAGCAGTAACTCGAAGAGAGAGCACGTCGAGCGAAAGTAATTCCCGTGAAAGAGGCACTCGACGACCAAATTTCCACGACCACGCGCCAAATGCCAAAGAAGAAAAATGATTTAATATTTGCCAGGAAAGCAGCTCTATAAAGGAGGATTCTTATGAATATTTGGAGAAGAGGAACGTGGGGAAGCATACGGGACCCAGGAAGGAGCACTGGTTTGCAGGCAGGACCAGCAACAGCACCACAATTTGCCCTGGAGTTACGCCTGACAGCCTTATCAGCACCGCCAGCCTCCGCCTACAGGACTGCCTTCGTAGGCTCAACGCCGAGATGTACAACCACGAATACTTCGACTCAAGCGCCGCGACTTGCAAGACTCCCACGAAAAAAAGTCAACAGCGGTCCAACACCTGTTCGATATCTCACAACAAGGCTTGTCAACATTATATAATAAAACGTCAGGTGTCTCCTTAAATAAGTAATTTTTTGTGCGTAATTTCTCCTATGTTATTACAATGGGAGTCTCCCTGAAATATTGGTAGTTAAATTCGTAAGCTTTCTGATTAGGTCTGAGAACCTGTTGCTTTAAATTCTTCCTTCAAATGCATGATATTAAAACCCGTTATTTTCAACAGGCATACACACTAGTTTTTAATAAAACAAGAATGATGAGCACAGATCAGTTGTGAATTTAATTGTATTTGAACTATTCATTTTGAATCTATGTCATAAATAAATAATTTTCACCACCTTCGATACAGACAGTACCCTCTCAATATCACTACCAAGCGTAGTGTAAACTTTGCGTGTTGAGAACACGAAGTTAACTTTGTGTTCTCTGAACGAGACAATTGCAAGAGGTGCCGCTGATATCCAGGGAGTTCTAGTTACAACACCTAACAATGGGTGAAATCAGGAGCTCGCAATTCATGCTGAATAACTAGGATGAGTTTGGTGAAAGTTTCGCCAACTTCACCCTCGTCAACGGACAAGACTGTCATTATTATCACACGAGTATTTCATGAAACATGTTCTCACCTCGACTACTTGAACTTCTAAGAATGACTGCGTAGGAAAAACACGCTAATAATACCTACACGTCACTTATTAAACCACGATGGCGAATGTTTCTTTGTCAGAAGTATAGAACTCTTTCAACGGAATATACTGCTTCGCTACCCAGAACAACAGGAATGTTTAATAAATAGCAAAGATCAAACTTTGGCACTGATGAAATGGAAGTAGAATCGAAGGGCCCTTAAACGTTACCACAAAACTAACCAAATGACCAGATGACGGTATCGCAAACATGCAATCACGCAATTTGGTGTCATGCAAGATTCTCAGTTCGCATAGAAGGTTGGTCGTAAAGACAGCAATGGTTTAGGTTACTCTTTGCGGTGCGACCTGAAGTTATTTATTTGATCGGCATACCGCAAGGCCCATCAAAGTTCCAATTGCACAGAAAATGTGCAGAATTTAAGCGACGATCCGTACAGAGGAACGGAATGCGTTGTGCAGTGAGAGGCCGGTGGGAGGGATAACACGCACCAAATGGCCTTTAGTATCGTCGCCTGTGAGCCAGAACCACAAAACGGAACTCTCAAAACTTTAATGCAGCAAAAAGTTTGAGAAACTTGTTTTTGAGAGTAAATTATTCTAAATATGAAGAGATTGAAACTAATTACGTAATATTAAAAAAATGTCTTTCGATTTAGTTAGAATTCAATTGCTTCGTCAGAATGGGGAAAAGAGGTACAAGTTTAATGCAATAATGCTCGATGACTGTTCACACATTCCCATAACTTTTCTTTACAAATTTTCGTAAAGGCACATAAACCGACTTCAAAAAACCGATGCAAATATTATTGACTGAGGTGTCGATTTTTTATAAGAATCTAAAGATGAAACAGGCTTCAGTCAAAATGCATATTAATTACTTGCATATGGATAGCAGAAGCAGGAGCGAAGAGGAGACTCATCGAGCTGTGACCAACAAAGAAGCTTGCATCAAAAGAGCAGCGTTAGAAGAATTTCCTATATTTATTTACAGAGAGACGCCAGTAAATCACGCATGCGCTGATTACTCGCAAACTCCCTCCTAGGAACAAGAAAAAGAAAGAAAAAGCTGCTTAGTAGGGGAGCATGAGTAAGAACTCAAGCTAGAAAACAAATGTTTCTAAACAACTAGAGAACAAGTAAAAATGTCTGGCTACGAACAAAAAAAATAAAAGCAAACAAATTTATCCTGAATGAGGGATTATGAAAGGACGACATAAAAGTGAGGCATGTACCTTGCAAATCAGCAAAAATAACTGCAATATCATCAACAAACTCAATTATAGTTTCCTGCGCTGAACAGAAGCAACAATTGACACGACAGTCCAGCAGTCGTCCAGTACGGACAAGAAGGAAATGATTCCCACGTGAATGAGGCAAAACAATTTCTATTTGAGAAATTCGTAAATTCTTTCTTTTCGAATTTTCTGCCCAATTTGAACACAAGCATACGATTTACACTGTTAAATCTGACGCGCGTGTAAAAATTGTTATTCTGCTAAAATGAATGAAACTGGTTGTGAAAGGAGCTATCGTAGTTAGTGTACTGGCATTTCTAAACACTACGGCATGGGACTTGGGTAGCATACGGCATGGGACTTTAGTAACATACGGCATGAGACTTGGGTAGTTACGGCATGGGACTTGGGTAGCATACGGCAAGGGACTTGGGCATGGGACTTGAGTAGCAGCCCAAAAATGGACCAAATGGCTCGTTCCTGTCGCCATATTCTATTCTATTCTATTCTAGCACCATGGTCTGCACTGCAGCAATTGATTCACGTGACTCCTAAAGTCACTAAAGTTCAACAAAAATACTATGGACTTTTGAAGCAGATCAAATTACCTGGTCAAAAAAACATGCATAGCTTGGACACTCGTACTGGGTTGTTGATGCAACGTGTCTCCAAAAACGTGGCAAGAAAAAAAAAGAGAATTTGTACAGCCATGTCTGAACATACAACACATGCCTGCTCTCACAACACATGCCTGCTCTCACAACACATGCCTGCTCTCACAACACATGCCTGCTCTCACAACACATGCCTACACTTGCAACACATATCTACACTTGCAACACATATCTACACTTGCAACACATGCCTACACTTGCAACACATGCCTACACTTGCAACACATATCTACACTTGCAACACATGTCTACACTTGCAACACATGTCTACACTTGCAACACATGCCTACACTTGCAACACATATCTACACTTGCAACACATGTCTACACTTGCAACACATGTCTACACTTGCAACACATGTCTACACTTGCAACACATGTCTACACTTGCAACACATATCTACACTTGCAACACATGCCTACACTGGTTGCATGGTGTGTCTCTGAGAGCAGAGGAAACGGAAAGCCGTCAAGTGATACACGACTTCTGGTTTCGACAGCAGCATTTCCATACAACACAGACAACGCGTCCCTCTCAACTCAACAAAAGTAGAGGAAATGACAGCAACTCATGTTAAAATTTCGTGCATTAACTTCAGTCCAGTACAACTAAATGATAACAACGGTTCCTTGAATAACAACAATTACTGTATCGAAATATTTCCCAGTCCAAATTGATATCATGTTTCCACAGCATTTGTTCTACAGCAGTATTTCAAATTCATTACCACTTTTAATAATACGGCTTTATTTACAATAAAGTTCGTAAAAGCTGAGAATGCAACGTGGGAACAACATTTGCATCACTCTACATAGGAACACAAAGCAAGTTAATAATTTTATCCCGTCCGTTATTGTTCGTGTGTAATGGCAGTGTGATTTGGTCCCTCTCCTAGGTGTTGTAGGTGTTGTAGGTGTATCTCACACTCTGACGTATCAAAACCTAGCTGAATACACACAAGCAATTTATACAGCCTACGCTCAAACGTGCAGTTTGATGCCATCATTGACGTCATTTCACTAAAATGTTGACCATTATTAGTCGGGCCACTTGAATCTACTGGCACAAAAAGGATTCCAAAGAACCCCAGCGACCCTAAAGAGTTATCTCTCCAAATAAAATTCATTGCCCTTTCATCTTTTATTTATGCAACATAGAATTTTTCCCTCAAAAAGGGCACTCAACTACGGACAAAAGGCACGGACATTAAAAGGTTACAGAAACGAAGGCTTTTGAGCGCAATGCAAAAACTATGAGAAGGATTTTATGCCTGGCGATATTTTAGAGCTCTTTATGAGAGAGGAGTAGCTATAAATTAATGGCCATTCTAGACCCCTTGCATATGATGGAGTGTTTATGAACGCGTTTTGATAAATTATAAACGCGCTCTGTCAATACATTAGTCCACGCACAATTAATATCGTATGGAAGGGCGCAAATTCAACAGGTAACTTATAGGGAAAAATTGAGCTATTTTTTCGTACATTTAGATCAATAAGTGGCGCATCCACACATTTACTAAGAATAGAATGAGGCTATAGGAACGAACCTTCGAGCCCATGCCGTAATTCTAGCCGCGTCAAGCATGGCGGCAGCGGGATTCGAACCCGGGTCTTCCCGCTCGCAAGCGGATTCGCTCACCAGTCGACCAAGCTGGTGGTACAAACAAGAATACTTAACTATTATATGGGACGACACAGAAATGCCTGTGGGTGAATGAATGCGTCTACGGGACTGAATTGACTCACCTGATATAGGTATACATACGTGAGTGATTGAAGCCTTCACTTTAGAGTCTAAAGTGAAGGCTCCCATGCCGTCTAAAGTTTAGACGGCATGGGACTTCAGTAGCAGTCAAAGAATGGATCAAAAAGCTCTTTTCTAGAGCCTTATTCTATTCTAAAGGCATATATGAAGAAGCTTGAGGGTATATTACTACAATACCAAATTAGTGTAATTGTGATACCAAATTATCAATTATAGGACGTCATTAAGAAGGAAATGTCAGATTTTCTTATGCACGGGAAAAAACTATTGTTGTATAATCTGGTCATGTATTACTGACTAACAAGATCAAACAAAAGCACAAAGAAAGTCATTGATGACCTAAAGCGTGTTTACCGGCAAACAAGTTATTGTTTTGTTACTACAGAAGGAGTCAATAGATCATAGCGGAAGTTTCAGTGAAAATCAAACAACTTATTTTCCATTTTCAAACTGAGCCTAGCATTTAAAGAAGATAAAACTAGAATGAAAAGCTGTTATCCAAGTCTAAACAAGCGTGGGTCTGGTATCTCGAGACTCAGTTCTGGACAGAATAACTTCAAAGAAGGAATGTAGGCAAAGAGGAAGACTTGAGAAAGTTTGACTAGAATCAATATAAGAAGTAAGACCAAGGAAGAGTTTAGTAAGTGAAGACCACGGAAAAGTTTAGTGAGTAAAAAACCAAAGAAAAATTTAGTGAGTGAAGACCACGGAAAAGTTTAGTGAGTAAAAAACCAAAGAAAAATTTAGTGAGTGAAGACCACGGAAAAGTTTAGTGAGTAAAAAACCAAAGAAAAATTTAGTGAGTGAAGCCCAAGGAAAAGTTTAGCGAGTGAAAATTAAAGAGAAGTTTAGTGAGTGAAGACAAAGGAAAAGTTTAGCGAGTAAAAATCATAGAAAAGTTTAGAGAGTGAATACCATGGAGAAGTTTAGGGAGTGAATACCAAAGAAAAGTTAGGGAGTAAAAACGAAGGAAAACTTGCAATCCTATGAACTTGATGACGTGCGGAAAGCGAGGCACGCACGGACTGCAGTAGGTTCCGCCATAACATTTACCGTCTAACATCGCGGCTGTTTACAGCCTCTGTCTGCAGCTACAGCGCTTACTTCGTGTTGGGCAGCACGGCACAGTAAAAGAAACTGACATTTGCGTCGAAAAATATAAATGAGAAGATACAGAAGCGTCATAAAACATGAAAAAATCTACAGCTTTGCCTATTTCATCAGCATGAGAAACGGTTGTCCGAAGTGATAGCCAGAGCTCACTCAACTCATCAGCTCACTGCACACACATCGAATGGAGACCAAAAGCAACATCAGAAAACAGAACTGCATTCCATCAGGGGGCTGAAATAATGAATAGTCCGTTATTTATATGATCTAGCTTTTCCAAAACACGATGAGAGATCGCTCCTGTGAGTGGACAGTGTAAATCAGTGGTTCCCAGTCCTTTTTCTGTCATTTCCTCGTGCACTCAGTTCAGCCATCTAGCTTTCCCCTTTCGTGTGTACGAGGGAAAGAGCAGTCAAAATACAGGGTGTCTCAAAAAAATGTACTCACCCTTTAACCGTTGCTAACATGCTGTCTTCTTTGTGTTGCAGGTGTGAGGTTCGAACCTTTGCGAACATGATTCTTTAATCACATTTAATCATGTTCGCAAAGGTTCGAACCTCACACCTGCAACACAAAGAAGACAGCATGTTAGCAACGGTTAAAGGGTGAGTACATTTTTTTGAGACACCCTGTACACTGTAACTATTCAGTAATTCTGTTTAAAAAGTACATATTTCCTCTCTGGTAGCTACAAATTTACCCCTAGAGAGAAATTTTGAGACTCGCTGGTCTAGAGAAGAAACCATTCGTTCACCCCAGTGTTGTATTATTCAGCCTTACACTTGAACCCTCAAGGCAAGGCATACTTTTTCCTGTTCAATTATATTACAATTTACGTCAGACGCTAAAAATGAGTTTCTTCATAGGTAATATTTCTAAGAGCCTTTCTTGTTAAATGCTTATGCTTCCCATTAGACTTAATTTCTACACAAATGATGGTGTTGTCGTGTGGTTGTGTGGATTGTCACTGAATTACTGTTTGAATGAATAAGGAACGAAAGTGGAATACCATTTGAATATCTAAATGTTCAAATACCAAAAACATTTGTATCTTGCTCTTGACAATTGACATTTGCTGAGTGTATCCATAAAAATGAACGTGCAAGAAAAAATATCCATCTTTATCCACGTATTAGTGTCACACGTGTACCTGACGTGTTTGTTTTATGCCTCCGGTATCTAGGTGTCGAAATTATTTGTGTAACATTATTCCCTTGAATTTTAAAGAGCGTTTATAAAAATAAAAGTTCCAGCAACATCTTGGACACGTTTGAGATAATTCATAACTCTAAAGAAATATTTCCACATGTTTCAGTTGGAGCAAACAGACGCGTTGGATTTTGAAGTGTCTTTTGACATTTATGTGTAGTCGCCATGACTTGTTGTGATCCCCTGTATTGACATAAAGGAAAATCGCACAAGTGTCACAACAGGTCAGCATCTATTTACAATGCAAGCATTTCTCTAATGCAGTAATCCTGCCGATGTTGGTTTGCGTATTCTTCAGGGTAGCGTTATGACAGCCCTGTGCAGTGCTGTGGGGGTTCAATACAAGCGCTGCACAACGCTGTGGGGGTTCAATACAAGCGCTGCACAACGCTGTGGGGGTTCAATACAAGCGCTGCACAACGCTGTGGGGGTTCAATACAAGCGCTGCACAACGCTGTGGGGGTTCAGTACAAGCGCTGCACAACGCTGTGGGGGTTCAATACAAGCGCTGCACAACGTTGATCATCGCTTGCTTCAAGCTGTTTTGACGATTCCTTGAGTGGGCATGCAAAAGAATAGCATCTTCTGAACGTTCGGTTTTGCTGGTCACAGCAGTTTTTGACCAAGTCCAGTGCAACAAGCCAGTTGGTATGCGCAGTCCTGACGGCTGGTAACAGAACCTGTGGATCTATTAAACGAACTTAAAGTTCTCCGTAGTGCGTCAGTCTTACGGAGTGTTGCAATGATGAATTTCATCACATTTATTCTAAGGTCACATGACACAAAAAAGCTTTCCTGAACAGAATAAACACGTTCTCCCATTAACATTTGTGATTTTTTTCCAAAGACAGTATAGTGTTTACATTCAATATTTCTCTCTTAAAATACAAGATGCCATTTTCTCCGTACTTTATTCCCTCTCTCGTGCTAACCGCTCATCAATTTAAGTAATCAGTTTCTGTTTACTTCTGCGTAAAAGGTTTGCATTTCGCCTCTGCGAAAATAAACATGAGAATAGAATTATTGTATTTCCACAAAAATATGACACAAATCCCCACCAGCTCGCAACATTGGACGTACTGCATTGAGGAACGGTATCAATAAATGGCTTTTGAAATGAAATATTTAGTTAGCCGAAACAATTCAACAGGACCGGG
Source organism: Trinorchestia longiramus (assembly GCA_006783055.1). Taxonomy (NCBI): domain Eukaryota; kingdom Metazoa; phylum Arthropoda; class Malacostraca; order Amphipoda; family Talitridae; genus Trinorchestia; species Trinorchestia longiramus. The sequence goes on from VCRD01001390.1 coordinate 101,729, forward strand.
CTACATCACACAGAAGAGCACTCCGCTTCATCTTCTATAACAAGATCCAACGAGACACGGCATTGCTGTTTGCACAGGATTATGAGACCATGGATGATGCTCACAAAACAGCCCCTACATTTCACAATTTCCAATATTCTGCCTCCTAGACTGATTGGATGGTGAGTTCCATGCAGAATTTGAGCAGCGAAACCGTATCTTTTTAAGCACAGGATCAGTTAATTAGCGTTCAAGTTCGAAAGTTTTTTTTAATATACGATGAAGACTTCAATTAATGTAAAAAAAGTAAATCACTTTAGAACGACGGCTCCGAAAATCTCGCTTACTTTAACTATGAAGTTGGAAAACTTTTCTGTCACACAGTTCCGGAATATGTTATGTAAAGGTTAGACGAAAATTGATTTAAGAATGGCGCACATCTATCATGGGTTTGCTTGATTTCAAAACTCCGCACTATTTCACTAGGTAAGACAACACAATCATCCCAGTTATGACGCCCAATGACTGGCTTCAATATATTCAAACTCTCAAATAAAATTAATAGAATATAACTTAATTTTTGATGGCACTACTCTTGAATGAAACTGTAATTTTAATAGCCGCCAAAGTGTATCGGAAATTGACGATATAACTTAACGTCGTAATTTACGCTTCGCCACCGAACTTAAACTTTACCAGAACTCAAGTAACATTACGCTACGACCTCAAATAATGAAACCACAATGATGAAACTAACATCCTTACCTCAACTGAACAGGAGTGATACGAACAGCCTGAGTTATACCACCTTTAATATCAGGTAGAACTGGCACTGGTGATCAACTATCGCGCTTGATTAACCTTCCAGTAGAGGTGTAGCCTTCCTAGCAATTGATCAAGGCTGCAGAAAGAAGGCGTTTGCAATCTGGAGAGAAGTAATCAGAGTAGATCAGAGAACGAGGCAATCTCACCACAGCCAGAAACGCTATCCTGGTCCTGCAGCCAGAATGATAGTCGAGCGAGAGATGGTAAATGAGCCTTCGAGCGGTTGCTTCACGGCTGCAGAGGCGTGATCGTCCAGTATATCAACACTAATGATCCCATCCTTAATAAATGGAAGGCCGTCGATGATAATAAGATACATTAATGAGCTTGCAACACTTTTAGGAATAGAAACTAACATTTTATTGCAGTTTATTGAACGACGACGACTGTGAGCAGCATTTAGCGGAACTTCATGTTGCTTACCAAGCTAATGAGCCATGTCAACAATTTGTAAACTAAGTGCCCAATCGCTGTCGACATTGAGCAGTAACGGCAAACATATTTAGCCACCAAACTTGCCGAACTGCAGCAACTTTCCTAAACGAAGAGCATAGTTTATTCCTGCGATCTCAGCACGGTGCCGGGTTTAATGGTCTTATACGCACACAGAATGTAAAGATTTTCACATGATAGTTACCAAGTAATTTTCATAAAACGCAACCTAAGTTCAAGAATGACAACGCTGCATTACCAGGGCACAAAAGCAAAAATGGCGAAATGTTCATTTGTAAAGAAAACGAATTTTAATTATGTCCCGAAATATTGAAAGCAGAAGTCAGAACTGGACAGATATTCCTAATCAAAACTAAATGCATTTTGTTATTAGTGAAATGCTTTTATTAGACTAAAAAGAACTTTTTCTATTGCACCTGATAAACTTTGGTTCCAAAATTGCTTTTTCTAGACTGAGAAGATCTTCAATTTAAGTTGTTTTGGTACTTGAAAAATAATCTTAGTAATAAAAATAGTCATCGCATTAGAATAGAATAGAATAGAATGAGGCTATAGGAACGAACCTTCTGGCCCATTCTTGGGTCGGATAATTACTTCGATAATTATTCGGTTGTTTACCCAAGTCCCATGCCGTATTTCTAGCCGCGTCAACCATGTCGGCAGCGGGATTCGAACCCGGGTCTTTCCGCTCGCAAGCAGATTCGCTCACCAGTCGACCAAGCTGGTGATGTTACTGTCAGTGTTGAAGATTAATGCCCATTGCTATACCATACGTGGGTCATGTAGATCTAACAGTACAATAATCAGTGAAGGAAAAACTAAACTGAGCAAAAACAAAACACACTGAATTAATATATGTTGAAAGCACACTACACTACACGACTAACAATATAATTGAAATATTAATTTACATGAATTTTCAGCTTATCATTAAACAATCTCAAATTTCATTTCGATATATGTACTGTAATTACATTCGCAGGGTTTAGTTGAATAAAATTTATGCAATAATTATGAGTGGACACAAATGTTAAATTGCAACAAGGAAATTATTTTCAAAGGCTTAGCTGGAAGCCGCACTACTGGAGACGAATGAATATCCTCTTACACAACCTGCCTTAACACGTTGCCTCCGATTGCCTGGCCGGTTTAAATCTTCACTTTGTATATATTATTACTAGGAGGCACTGTAAAATTTACAGAACCTAACGTAAGTGGCCCACATACGTACCACTTCGGAGTCAACGTTTTAAACTGCAGTAAACAGTTATACAGTAGAATTCCTTTAAACCGGCACTCACTGGCCAAGCTTTACATATTTATTCGTTGTTTTTTCTTCTTTAACTGATTTAAGCAATTGATATTGTTTTCCCGTTTATGTCTAGCGTGTCTATGAATTGTTTGTGGTTACTTAGGTGATATTAACCGGCAACTGCAAAGTCCCATGGGTGCCGGTTAAAAAGACTTCTACTGTTTTGCGTTCGCTGGTGATATATATGTATATGTAGCCTTTTTTATTTTTCAGACGGTCTTACAACAACAAGCCAAAACAGATCACAGAACAGACAGCACAAACTAACCAGACAACTACCAACTCCAATGACCGCACACGAAGAACTATATACTAACAATACAAGGAACACAAATACATTTATTTATTTATTCACAAAGTAGAGGCATTAAAAATCTCAAAGGTCTTTAAGATAAACCCCTGCCAGTATGCACACAATACACAAAGTAATGCTCGCAGGTGAACACCACAAGAAATTACACAAAATCTGGGAGACTTTGCGTCTAATGTGAAATTTTTGTGTTCGACCAGGGTCACAAAATACTGAGCAATGCACTGCAAGCGTTGCCGCTCCTGCTGCTTTTAACAAAAACGCCTCACTCACAAAGCGACAAGAACTGCCACAAACAAACACGTGTAAAAACCTTCACAGCCGTGGGATAGCTCGAGAATGAAACCAAAGAACCTTAAGCGGAGTTTACGAGTTAAATGCAAGACTGACGAGTATATTAAGAGAGAGTCTGATTACATCGCCGAAACTATAAGAACGTTTGAGAATGTTTAGCTATTTATGATGTAGCTTGCAGTGCATGACTTCGCTAAAGTAGTGACGGACTTCAAATTTCAGATGTGGTTAAAATGAGTTAAAGATTGAAATGATAATTCGACAAGAAAAAGAAATATTCTCCTCGTCCTCGTATCACATTAGGTTGTTACAAAAATAATGGCCGATTTCAGAAGCCTTCCAAACCTTCGAGCAGCCATTATTTTTGTAACAACCTAATATTTGGCTGATCGGAAGTCAGTCGAATCTTTACACATCCCGAAAAAGTTTTTAGATTAATTTCCCACGTTAAATGCATGCACACGAATGCTACTTCCTCAGCACAAGTGACGCACAATAACATTGTAAGTCAGTCTACCATCGGGTACCATGAGAAAGAATCCATAACAGGCAGCATTTTCACCAGAAAATTTCATCCACGAACAACTAATGAACGAGGTTTAAACTCGACCATAACACACTAGAGCCTCTTGATATATTCCATGACAATATAACGAAACAAAATACCAAACGAGAAAATAGGACGAGAATCACAGAAGCTTTAACCCTTTAGCGACTAAAAGGACAATTCGGTCTTCTTTCACGGTCTTTGGGAGAATTGTTCTAATAATTTAACAGTGAGCAATATGAGGTTGCTGCTAGGTTTGAACGCTTCGGCATGTTACAGCGTCGTTCTTTTGGCTGCCTGGCTCTCAGCGTGCTTCATTGCATCAGTGTACAGACGGTCTTTGTGAGCTTAGACGTATAAACTATTACGTTGTTACAAAAATAATGGCCGATTTCAGAAGCCTTGTAGACCTTTGAGCGGCCATTATTTTTGTAACAACCTAATAGAAAAAGAAATTGGTCGCTAAAAGGTTAACCAACATCACTGGTGAGACGGACAGAGGACTCGGCGTGAATGACCGTGTCTCGAAAATACGCTGACGAGAATATTAATGCCAAAATATTCTTCTACGAGTCGATCATCAAAATTGGTTGACGGTAATGGATTGTATAAATGCCAGAATATCCTTATACGATCGATGATAAAAACATTATGTATCCTGTTAACATCAGGTTAAATCAACTAAAATTTTTCAGTATTATCGAGACGAAAAAAAAACAAATCTAGGTTTCGTACGCTTCAAAATAGACGAAACTAAAAGACCAATGCTTCAATGTGCGACATAAAGAATACATTTCTTGCCTAAAGTTGACCGTAGTTAAGCTCTTCATATTATCTATTAATCTTGCACGACGAGTTGTTATGTAATAAATGTAATAAATAAAGTTGTTATGTAATGTCTCCCAGATGTAATAAATAATGTATGTACGTCAATAGTGAAATAATATCAAGTAGCAGGAACCAAAATATAAATACATAGACACTTGGAGATACAATTAAAAATTATGAAAAAACAAAGGGTGACTAATCACTAAAATACAAGGATTTATCGGTATGTTATGCAATGGTCCTATAGCTAACCAATGACTTATTAAAATCAGCTAGAAATCCGACCGTGGAAAACGGACATCAAATCGACAGACATATAGAAATAAAGTTAATTTAGCTTCATAAAAACTTTACGGCACAATTTAAAAGGGATGTCAATTTTCAAGCAACTCTTTATTCAGAACTCGGGCACAAAAGAAACATTTTAGCTGTCACAAAAACGGCAGTAGAGTAGCTGAAGAAGGCCAGAAAAAGAGACAGATCACGCCTGATGGCAGGTTAGGAAAGGAGGTTTGCACGCACTGAGATCGTTACTTCCAGCAGAGCTCTGCCTCAGAGGGTATCACTGCTACACAATCAATGGCACGCACTTCACCAGCAGTTCCCAGTTAGTGAAGACAATTCCAGCAGAGAAGCCAAAGAAATGTATATCGAGCATAGAGGCCAAAAAAATGGATAGTTAGCATAGAGGCCAAAAACTGTACAGCGAGCATAGAGGCCAAAGAAATGTATATCGAGCATAGAGGCCAAAGAAATGTATAGCGAGCATAGAGGCCAAAAAAATGTATAGCGAGCATAGAGGCCAAAAAAATGTATAGTGAGCATAGAGGCCAAAGAAATGTATAGCGAGCATGGAGGCCAAAAAAATGTATAGTGAGCATAGAGGCCAAGGAAGTGCAAAACGAGCATAGAGGTAAAAAGAAATGTATAGCATGCATAGAGGCCAAAGGAAGTGTAAAAGGAGCATAGAGGCCAAAGAAATGTATAGCGACCACAGCGGCTAAAGAAATGTATAGTGAGCATAGAGGTCAAAGAAATGTATAGTGAGCATAGAGGTCAAAGAAATGTATAGTGAGCATAGAGGCAAAAGAAATGTAGAGCAAGCATCGAGACGAACAAATTCAGTATCTCGAAAAAAAAAGAAACTTTTCTCCATACATGAAAGTTCTAACAAAGTGGACGACCAGTAAGTCAACATGCTGAGATTATTTCAGCTCCCAGGTATTACTCTCTTACGAATTCCAGCACTGAAATATGAGGCACCGAGTTTACTCTTTTATCTCTGAAAAGCAAGGGCGTCCTATTCTGCAAACTCGTTTCAAAAACCGTAAATATTGGCTAGCACGCATCCATGCAAACAGTAATAACCTCAAACGGGTTAGAAGTATTTGCCCCAATGCAGCCAAAATTGGCAACACGTATTGGAGAAATATACAGTAAAGGTTTACAGGTGAACATTACTACCGCCTCTTTTTAAAGTAAATCGAAAGTAGAGGATACGCAAATGAAGATGACCTTAGAAAATGACCTTTCAGACTTAGTGTCCACAAGTTATCAATTTAAACAAGTCACACAAACTGAAATTCGATGGTCTCGCCTATTTATAAAGACTATGCTGAGTGTCCACTGCTCAGAGTGATCTCCAAAGTAAACTGTGGGAGCTCAAGGCATTGAAGTGTTTACCCACTTATTAAAGCACCCATGGCGCTCAGGAGTGATCGTGAATGTATTTTGATCTAAATACGTAAAAATGCCGGAATTTTGACACTGCCATGTGCTCAAAAACTTACAATTTTGAGGCATATATTTAAAATAAATATTTCCCAAAAAAGTTCAATGACAGTCGTACAATTTTAGTTAGAAAACACATAACTGCATAATTACCCTGTAATGCAATGTACTGGGTGTCCATAAAGTCTCTTATAAAAGTCTCTCAAAAAGTCTCAACAGCACCTCTTTCACAAACAGGATCCCTGAAACTCACAAATGCAAATGTGATAAAAAACTGTATAATAAACACTAAATACAATAGAACAAACCTGAATAAAATATCTTATCAATTGCATTTGTGAGACATTTTTGAAATCTTAAAGAGACTTTATGATGCACGTGCATTACAAGTTATTGAGAAAAACACAATAGCTGCTTATTTCTCCCTGCAAAATAATTCACAATTTTACACCACAATTAAACGAGCTTCCTAAAGAATAAGAAATAAACGGAAAAAATTGTTCAAATTCGTGATGTTTTTACAAAAGAATCGTCTTACCCGAAGCGTCATGCTTATTATTGCGTTCAACGTACGGTTTTTTTCGTACGTAACGTACGTAATTAGGGAGAGAGCTATGGATCAGTCGTAAGGTTCAACAGCAGCATTTTCGCTGGAAGTGCCTCATTCCTGCACACATTGTGAGTATCTAACTGGACTAAAAACTGCTTAGCGTGTGCTCTTAAACGCTCTTCGTTCAGTACTTTAATGCTGAGGAATCAAAAATACATGCACTAGTATATATATTTGCGTGTGTTACGTTTTACCGGATAATCCTACAAGGATGTCTTTGCCTTTTACTTTTCAGGCCGTTCAGAAAACATTTATACCTATAAATTCATATTTTTAAACGTTGAACAAACAAAAAAAATACAACAAGCATAGGAATTAAATCGACAATTTGTCAGACACTAACATGGAACAACAACAATGAAAGTAAATCAAATTCATTTCACTTGTTTTCGTTTAAAAAATGTTATGTGTTACATCAAAATCCACGGGCTGCTGCTTCTCCGACTCGTCAGGCAGCACAATTCAAATATTTACAATATTTTTTACTACATTCCAGGTCCCAGCCACGTCGTGAAAATCCTGCACACGCCTAACGTGTAAACTATTTTAAATTAAAACTTAGTTTCACGGTACAAAATTTTCTCTTGATTAAATTTTCCACAAAGAGCGCACATCAGTACCTCAGAAATATTCGTTTACTTTATAAATTTGACATTTTTTCCATAAATGAAAGTGTTAATAAACACAAAACGTAAAGTTGCAGCAGCATGAAGGTGTGCATCATCCATATTGGCAGGTGTCATTTTCTCATCGTTTTTGTGTCATCCATTGAGCTAGTGCCCGACCAAGCAGCCATCGTTAGCTTCAATCATCATTTCGTGAGTCCCATAACAGTTCGTTCTCGTTTAACGCAAAATTCAATGTTGACGTACTGCCTATACGTTATTCGAAAATGTAACAAACTTTCGTTCTTACGTTAACAAACGCTGTTCAAGTACACTAATTGTAGCATAATAACAAGAAACGATGAAAGGTCAGGAACATTAAGTCGAGATTTATGCTGCAGCACGTTTGCGTCAAAGTTGAAGTTTTTCCACTTACTTTGCACTTCAAAAAATTCCTCGCGCGTGCTGAAAATCGAGAAAAACAGTCCACTGATATACGTAATAAAAACGAGGTCATAAATCCGCTAGTAATGAAAGTAACGAACCGCTTTGTTTTGAACAACAATCAAGCGAGAGGAATAAAGTTGGTAAAGAGCGAAGCTAAAAGCTACTCGAAAATTTAACAACGCCAATTTGGTGAAAAGTAAAAACAACAATATCTCAGTAACTTTTTAAGTTCAATCAACCTGAAAATAAGATTCCTCATTTATGTCTATTACTGATATTCAAGCACACGGATATTAAAAAAATGCAAGTGACGGTAGGCGCTAAACTATCTTGTTTTTATAAGTAACAGCAGTGTAGGTAACGAACCTTTCCACTAACATTTGAAAAAAAAAGAGGCTTCAAATTCTCCAAATTACATTAAAGCTGTCGCTTCCCAGCCACATTTCCTGTACATCGGCTGAACGTGAGGCATCTGCATTCCAGTTAAGTCAGTCGCATTCCCCTACAGAAGTTTATTTTCAAAAACACGGTCAGCACCAATTTGCTGCACGATCGCTTTATAGAGGCGAGCAAGTTTCCAGCGATGAAACGGCCAGGGGCGACAAAAATAAGCTGAAGAATTAAATATTTAAGAACTAGAATTTGATGAGCTGGCACTGCGGCTGTGTGAAGGTTGAAGTTGCAGACGCACTGCGGCACTGCAGTGGAAGCCCAGTGCTGCGGTGAGTGACATGCAGTGCTTCTCAGTCTCCAAATAAGCGTGATTTAAATAAATTTCTACGCTTTTCTCAAATTAATAAGACTCAAGAATTTGCTTTTGATTTTCAAGACTAGAGTATAATGAATAGGAATTACGTCACGTCACAATCTAACCAAACAAACGCAAAAATATTGGGATTTTCATTTTGATTATATCTGAGTAGTCTTATAAGCGGTGCTGCAGAAATTCAAAATTAGTTTATAGTAAAAAAAAATAAAAAATAAAGCATGTAAACACAGGATTTTGTTTTAAAAAATTATACGCAGTCTTGTGATAACCTAAAATCTAAAACTCGAAAAAATAATACTTTCACGTCGTAGGCAAATTTTTGCTTGTATATGTAAATTTCCTTTCGTAAAATCTGAACGAAAATCCCTCGAAAGTCTTCCACTACGAAGTAAAATATACTGAAGAGAACATGCTCAGCACTGCAAAATACTGAAAATAGTAAATGCTTAAAATACCAAACGATGATTTCATTAACACGTCCCCTCAAGAAATATAAGTTCATTACTCAAAAGACGTACTCATGATTTTCTCAACCGAGGGATAAAACTGAAGGGCTGTAGAACCCTGTGAAGGAGCAATGGTCATTATCACCAGACTATTATCTATGGTTAAAAATAAACGGCAAATTAAAAAAAAACATAAATGTTCCATGAGAAAATACTGAATCAAAAGAATTACAATGGAATTCACGAAAGATATATCCCTCACTATGTCACACCATTGTAGAAGCACATATCGTGAATTAAGTCAAAACCTCGTTACTAACCATTTTTCATACTTGGTTTCTCACACGACACTGCGAATAAAACCGATAAAAAAACAATTTGACTGAAATGCTCTTATTCTATATGAATAATTATAAATCAGCAACGGTAAAAGATATCCGTAATAAATTAAAGTTTCGACCCATAAAGACATTCTCTATGTTTGATAAGATCACCATGTAAACACGATATTGCCTTCGACACAATTCGTTTTCAACTGCAATCAAACTCCCAAAAGATTTTAACGGGAAATGCCGTTCAGAGAACGCTGATTTTCATTTAAGTGAACGAAGTCTGAAATATGGGCAAGTAGGGCTGGAACTGCAGCAATTCCACTGAAATCTACTAAGCGAATGAGTCGGTCATACTCTATAAGAGTATGAACAGCGCAATCAGATGACCGCTACTCAAGCAGACAAGGATGGCGCACCGTTCGCTTTGAAGAACTTAATATAATCGCATACACTTCCCGCCCCTACTGACCTTAGTATTTTAGTCTCTTGTTCATTTTAAACACAAAGGCATACTCTGGACGACATTTAGTCGGTGTTTACTTTACAAATTCCTCAAGAATAAGAATTGTAGTTAGAAATGCCATTATCTTGTAAAACATTGTCAAAATTTTTACGGTTTTTTATTTTTTCAAATGCTTAAAATGATCTTCAGTGTCTAAAAAAATTTTCATAGAAGCACTTAACCGTTAAACCTTACTGAAAAATGAGATGACAGCTTCACTCAAGCACATTAACTTGTCGAGCTAACATGATGCCAAAAGTTTCGCGCTCCGGAGAAGTTTCTCTAGGGCTAAATTGTGCAAAAAAGTGTACCTACTTTTTATGATACATCAGCGCAAGATGAAAGAATTTAGCGAGATCGACGGAGCTACTGCATATGTGAAGCTCGTAAAGCGCTGCGAACTTTGCATCGCTAATAGACAGCATGTTGAATTAATTATGCCCCCACGCCGTTCATGCGAATTTCAACAGCCGTGTTGCGGATATCAAAGGGACGGATGATGCATGAATAGAGTTCATTTCGCAGCAAGCATTTGTGCAGGTGTTAGGTTACACGTAATGCAGGCATCCCAAAGAGATAAACTAGACATAATGGAAAATCAAATCAACGTAACTGAAACACGACATCTTAAAAGTCTCTAATAGCAAGTAATTTTTATTCATCTGTGGGTGACAGCACTGCAACATCAACGCTGTTGTGATATTGGACGAGGACAGACTTCAAGAAGGCGCTCCGCAGAAAAATCATGATATTTTAGATGTACGTAATGTATTTTTGCACATTTATTTCACCGTATCTCACTTCATCACTGAACTAGAACCATTAACGAACACCTATGTTTCTTATTGTTTTCTCTTCAATTCTAGGCTGTCGTAATTATCAATGAGAGGAAACTGTTCTCTTCAAGAAAAAATATCCAATATAGGGACTGGAAAATGGCTGGAAATTTTGATAAATTTCTTTAGTTCGATAACTGCAAATCAACTTACTGATGTCATCAATCAATAACTGTTTTCTGTTTCCAATAATCGAACGAATTATAGCACAATTTTTTTCTGAAGCACCGTGTAGTTTATAATACAACAAGATTTATCCTTGAAGAAAAACAGCTATGAATTCCTACTTAACTCTTTGAGGCACAAGATTTGAGGGTAAAAAAGGGTAAATGTATCTAAATTGGTGGGTTACTTAGTATCCCATCCTGCCTTAAAGGGTTAACCCCAGAACGAGGGACACGTGCAACCGTAAATGAAATACAATTCCCTTCAGCGAAGGTCGCGACCATTGTTGAACACTTGCTACATATTTACTACATGTTGCATCGCATTCCAAAATTTTTATCCGGCCTGACAAAGGCCACCAGCTGGCACGGTATGCAAATGTAAACATTTTATTAACACATTCATTGCGTTTGCCTAGCCGGCGTAAATCTTTACTTTGTACATACAGTCACTAGAAAGCTTTGAAAAAATTACAGAACCTAACCTGAGTTACCGCAATGAATGTGTTAAACAAATAAAAAACATTAAAGGCGACAAGCATATAAGAGCAATGATGAAATTTCTTAAAATTCGTTATTGATGAATAAAATTTCAACTTTTCGCACAGATGCCAATATTTCTAAAAAATTTCGACGTTTGTTTCCATGCATTTTTAGTGAGAGCGGCGAGCATCTCTGCACGCAATCTATGCTGCCGACAGCTCGCGATCGATAGCTGTCGAGTGTACGTACCTCACAGCAAAAAACAACAGCATGCACGACAAATCAATACGTCTAAACTAAACTTTTTAACAATATTTCATGGCAATGAGATTCTAAAGCGGAATGAAAACAGCACGAGTGTTGAATGAAAATGTGTACAACGATGTAGTCAGGAATTTAACATGGAATTGATAGAGAAAATAGAACTGCACAAGCAGACATGAGTTGCTGAACAAGAAGCGTATAAACTAGACCAAGAGAGCAAAGGCTTCGAAGAGTTGTAGCGTCAATGAGAGACGGCAGAAACCGCAAGAATACATATATTTCTATTAACAAAAATTAATACATATGTGATAATTTAGAGTATAAATAGTACGAGGAATTACACACATTCTAGTTAATCAATTATTCATGAACTTCGCACATCTTATAAAACTTTCATATTGCGTCAAGACAACTGCAATTTTAACAAAATAGACGTTCGCAGGGAAGTGTAAATTGCTGATTACGATTAATAATTCAGATCAAATATTTTCATTGAAAGCAAAGCTATTTGACGAAAATGAATGCTATTTACCAGTGTTGCATGAAATAAATTTTGATTGAGTAACGTGGAATGAATTTCATGTTTCAATTCTTATATTCTGGAGCAATAAACAACGACCGGGCACAATATAGAGCAGAATTTAAAAAACAATAAAATGTCTTGCCAGGACAGAACCTTTAATACAGTACGATCAACACCCTCGCCGTATCGTAGGTTCAGAAAATTGAATTTGGGAAAGCCGGCAGCGTTATAGTGCATGGCTGCAATTGTCCAAAAGCAGGGAGAAAACGAGGCCAGGATGCAACCAAGGAGCTATCGGAGGAGCTTCCGCTCCATTGCCTGCATTGTAGGGTAACCACAAAAGCGCGACTCTGTTGCAGCACAGCAGAGCGAGATGCACAGCTACAGGCAGCGCACACCTACTAAAGCAAACGGTCCCCAATTTTTTTCGGTCATTTCCCTCTGCACCCAGTTCAGCTATACTGATTTCCCCCTGCACCCCGTTCAGCTATACTGATTTCCCCCTGCACCCAGTTCAGCTATACTGATTTCCTCCTGCACCCAGTTAAGCTATACTGATTTCCTCCTGCACCCAGTTAAGCTATACTGATTTCCCCCTGCACCCCGTTCAGCTATACTGATTTCCCCCTGCACGCAGTTCAGCCATCTAGATTTCCTTCTGCACCCAGTTCAGCTATTCAGATTTCCTCCATCACGTGTACGAGAGAAAGAGTAGTCAAAACACACCTTAACTATTTAATATTATTTTTATATGTACAAATGTCCTGATAAAAATATAGTTACACAATAACTACATACTCTCAGACATGAGAAAATACACCTGAGATTTTTTATTGCCATTAGACAGTATAATTATGACATTTTCCCCGTTAGCTTCAAATTTCCTCCAGGGGAAAATTTCTCTAGTTTGGGGCTCACTGTACGAAACGAAGTCCTAGTCCGACGCCTCCTCCTTATAACCTCGTGATGCATTGACAGAAATAAGTTCTGCACACAGCACCTCCGGCATCAGATGGATCTTTAAGTGACCCGCTGCATAGCGCCAGCGATCGTTCTATTTTCTTGACAGGATGCAGGCTTATGAAACAATGAAGATCTCATCAGTATACAGCATTTACGTTGTTCGTGATTGTAAATTTAGCGTAGTAATAATTGTTAAAATAACTACAAACACTGCTGTGAAGCCGACCACAGTACAATGGATTACAGAAAGGATGATACTTTTCGTGAAGTTCGTTCTCATGAATCCGGAGGTGAGCTTCACGAGTGATAATTTTTCCAGCTGAAACATTCATTTTGAAGTCATCACCTCACAGCGTGGAACATGCTTCTTCGTCAACTATTTTGAAAACGTTCTTTGTCAACGACGCTCGCGGGGAAATTCGAATCCAATTCGATCGACATCGATATCTTGATTTATGAGCCTGGTCGAAACGACACATTGAAATACGGTTACCAGACATGTTACAAAGGAGCAACAGCGTGTTCTGTCGTACGGTATCGACACACCAGGTGATTGAACATAAGTTATTGATTTGAAATGCCGACTACCATTTCTCACAAGGCAAAATTTACAATTTTGGTACAACTGAAACGGCCATCATTCAAACACAGCACATTCACGTAATTTGTACGGTTATTTTTACCAGACCGTTAAAATGACTTGGCTAAGCATGCTATGCTATCTGTCGGTTTCGACTCCAGCGTGAAACATTGGCAACGAGTTAGCAACACAAAAAAGTTTGTCTTGTATCAGTCCGATTCACGCATAATGAACCGACACTGTACTCTAATATCATGGTAAAACATAGTAAAATGAGCGTAGAGTAAAAGCATGGTGTAAAATATGTATAGAGTGCAGTATGAATTGACAAATGGGTGTGTGTATTATATACTACAAAATTTATGCATTCGAAAGGCAGAACACTACTTTGATACTGTGTATCAAAAAACAGGGGCCGTAGAGCGTAATATGGTCGGCCACAGGTAGACGCGTGTAATAATAGTTATAAAAACTGTACGTATAAAAGGTGGTCAGCACAGGCATACCGGTTAGATCCGTCGATACATCCAATAACTGTGGCACGCGTTTGATGTTTGGGAAGTAAATGCTTGTGACCTGAATCACGGAGTTAAAGTGCACTAGTTGCGTGTGTTCTGAACATGAGAATACTGAGGGAAAGATAAGAGTAAAACCAATAGCAACACAATGCAATGTCAACTAAAATCATCGACACAGAAAATAAAAATAATGACCTAGCTAGGAGTTTTCAGTCTTGAAAATTGGTCATCTTTGTACGTTCATAAGCTTGAAGTTAAGAATAGAATAGAATAGAATAAGGCTATAGGAACGAACTTTCTGGCCCATTCTTGGGTCGGATAATTACTTCGATAATTATTCGGTTGTTTTACCCAAGTCCCATGCCGTATTTCTAGCCGCGTCAACCATGTCGGCAGCGGGAAGTTTGTTCAAGTACTCCCTGAAATCATTGATTTTAATAGTCATCGTCCAATACAACGAAACAAGTCGATCGCTCCTTAGTTTACTTGAACAGTCTCTCGTTGTTAACTTGACTGCATGTAATAGCATTGCAGTTTAGTGAAGTAAGTCAGATAGTCAATCTACAGTTGACATGTGGTCCGACATCGAGTATAACACGCACGACATGCAACACTAACAGTCATGCTCAGCATTGACATGCGCTCGGCAGTAAGGACAGCTCTGCTGTTTGCTGTCGAAGAGACCAAGTCGATGACGGTGAGTGTCATCTTCAAAAATGGGTTGTTATTAAAAAAATAGAACTCAAGATAAGAAGAGTGAGTCGATTTTGAGGAATAATTTTCATATGAAAAGTGCGTTGCGTTGTTTACTAGCACAACTTCGCGATGTTTTCTTTCGATTTACGCAAATTTATATTTGTATAAATAGAAAAAGATTTGATTGGTGTCAAAGCTTAATGCATTATATCATTCCTCAATGATCAACGCAACATTTCAGTCTAATCAATACTCAAATTTAAAATTGTGAAAGTATGAGAGCATTTCTGTAAAAAAGGTACGTATAACAAACGATAAAAAACGACAATGAAACTACGCCAATGAGAGTATAAGGAACAATTGAATTTACAAACATTTCTGTGAGTTGACCGCATAAAAATTTATAATATTTTCAGAACGCACATAGTCTTCCCGTATCTGACTGTACTTCATTTCAGGAACACTTGTGTTCAAATGTATTCTCATGCTATCGCATATACAGGACGCGGCAACACAAGTTCCTTTTTTCAAAGCGCTTTGGTTTAAAAAAAAAGATTGTATGTTGCCGCACCCTGTATAAAGTGTCAGAGCGGGATTAGGAAAGCCGCAGCGTCCTCTCTTGGGAAATTACTTTATTTATATTTTTACTATAGAGTAGCACGGCGCTTGAGAAATGGCATGTGAAGATTTGCGACGATACGCTGCGACAAGTTCAATTAAGCAGACGACATAGAAATGCACATCAAGCGCTCACGACAGAAGTGTGACTGCGTTCCGTGTTACAAGCGAATTGAAACTGTGCGATCTCCTTTAAGAAATCAACGGGTTTACAGCCGTTTTTATTTAAAACTATGTTTCGAAAGCAAGATATTTCAGTAAATCTTTAACTACGAAATGGCATCATAAAATCTTACGCCTGTCATCACAAACAAGGATTCTCGAAGTAAGGGAAACTCGATCGGCCAAACTCAAGCTTATCTGAGGCAATAAGGTTTTACGGAGATGGGCCATCGGCTCATCTATCAATAATCCCAAGTAACGTTTTCCTATGAGCTAGCTAGCGCAGGACAATGCGGTAGCTGCAGCTGGCAAGCAGGCAGGCCGCTGCAGCCCTCATCAATATTCCCGACCATCCCAAGACGAAGCAATTCTCCAGAAAACTGCAGGATCCACTTCAATGTGAGCGGCTACAGCACGCGAGTGTAGCAGACGCTCAGTCGCAGCTAACCGCTCCTCTATCCATTCACAGCTGCTCGGCCTAGGTGGTGGTACAAGATTCCTTAGTTTGCATCTACGATGTCATAGATACGAGTAGTTTTCAGTCAGTACGGGTCAGTGGTTCTTATCCTGTTAGAACACAGAGTTTGCACGTTCAAAAAGTACACATATTTTCAGAGAAGTAAGACCTATTTGATTCAGAATACTTTTTTAAATTGGGTTTTTATTCAGTAAAAATTTGTATTTTCGAAATATTCACTAGTACCACACCTTGCAATAAAAAATAAAGAAAGCCACTACATATCAGATGTTCAGATCATATGTGTGTTAAGTAAATAGCGATGGCTCTTAAGAGTAGGTATTTGCCTTTACAAAAATGAACGGATTAGGTCGTCACATACATGCTACTCTTTTTTTTATTCGATGGTATGGTGAATTCGAACAAGTAATCAGTTTAGTACAATTTTTTAATCTTTTACATGACCTCGAGCTCTGTCCACCTATTCACAAGTGTTCAAATGTCTCTTTTATACATTGCTTTTTTTCTAAATCGAACAGTTCTAGTTCATTTTTGATGAGGTCTCTAGAAAGTAAGGGTTTCCCGAGAGACGACGTCTAGCCTGCGGCGAAATGAAATTCAGATAGAACAATATCCAGAGAGCAAAGCGGATGGAAGCAGTATTTCCTGTCCAAAAGCTTGAATCTGACTGACATTGAGTACAAGTGTTGTATGTATGTACGTGGGCGCGCATTGCTTTGATGAAAGATAAGCCCTATACCGTTGGCTGAAGCCTCTACAGTTGCTGACAGTACAATTCCGCTGCTTCCGTTTCTTTGTCTCTTAAAAGCTTGAAGGTTATAGTCAAACAAATGGCACCTTAAAAATTGGTAGAACTTGTGTTAGAACCTGATAATCAGCAAAAAATTGGTAAAACTTGTCACAACCTGATAATCAGCAAAAAATTGGTAGAACTTGTCACAACCTGATAATCGGCAAAAAAATTGGTAGATCTTATGTCACAACCTGATAATTAGCAAAAAATTGGTAGAACTTATGTTACAACCTGATAATCAGCACATAATTGGTAAAACTTGTTACAACGTGATAATCAGCACAAAATTGGTAAAACTTGTCAGAACCTGAAAATCAACAAAAACTCTAAAAATCTGTAAACATGACAATCGTAAGCAGGGGTAATAGGCATATGCAAGTGACAATGTCATGTTATTCGTCAATGAAACTGAAGATACACATGATTCTACTAAAAAGAAAGGCGCTTGAAAACTACTAACAATAAATACCGCACAGCTATATATTCTTGACAGCTCAAATAGCAATATACTCGTACAAGCATTCCTAAAATTCAGAACCTATTTCCAATTGATACCGACGTACAACTTGAATTCTTTGATCAGGTGTACAGGCTCGATATCATTCGTAAAATAAATCACAGAAGTTACAATGAACACTTGCCAGGGCAATGTTTCGGCATGAAGAAATTCTATGATGTAGGACAAACTCAAGATATTAGAAGAAATAATGAATTAAAATAAAAATCCTCCATTAATTTAAGAAACATGTTCTAATGTTACGTATACATACACTAACATCATTGAAACCTAAGTTCTCTTAATAGAGATGGTCTATGGATAAACATACAAGAAAATCCCAAAAATAAAGATCGTCATCATAAGCTTTGCTGCAAAAGAAATTGAAAGTTTCAAGACAATAATCCTTTGTTTGCAAAACAAAAAAATTTATACCTTAATTCACCCATTTGCACACAATATCCGACTAATTCATTAAATGACTTAGTGATGCCAAAAATTTAGCTGAATCACAATTTTAGTATCTTGAAAGGCATCTTGGTACTACATAGCAATAAATGTAAAGATCTTCTAGAAAAAAACTAAATCTTGTTAATTGAATCAATTTTCCAATACATCAATATCCTATTAATGAAAAATAGGATTTAACTCGGCAAATTACTCTCAATACCACATAATGAGACTGTGTATTTTTAGAAAATTTCATAAAACCACACCTTAAAATATCATTAACCACTAAACTAACCCGCAAATTATACTATTATACATCCGACTCCACAGGCACGTCACAAAACATTGTTCAATTATGATATTTTTTCGCGTTGCATTCAAACTTGAAATCGTGTCTGCAAAGCCACGCACACACCATTAATGAAGGAACACTATCGCATCAAACCTTCAACATTTTACAGCAATTGAGTCCTGCTTTACTGATGAACTTCTTAAAAACCTACAAGACTGACACTCGAGTTGTCTCTTACACTGAGATACGGCACACGATCGCAAATTGATAGCAAAATGAAGAGGGTTTAATTGGACCTTCCTTCATGCTGGTTCATTAAGGTGGAAGTGAGGTTAGCAAAGCATTTGCTGTTATGGCACTTGAGTAAAGTTGAACGACAGTAACTTGGCGTGTGTATTACTAGTTTTAAGATATAAGTAACTTATGGTTATGCAAGCGAGGATGCATGTTATGGAGGTAGTAAAATAGATGAATGCAGTATCAGTTGTAACGTTATAATGTCATTCAGTTAATATATCATAAAAAAGTAATCTTGTTTTTAGTTTGATCACTGACAATTGTTTTTGCCTCAATTTCATTTTCGCTTTCCTTGATTAATTTTGGATAGCAACCGAGTGTGACCAACCCATTCATTAAGAAGAATTCAAAGTATTTTGACCCATTTCTAGCCTTACTGCCTCTTTGAAACAATTGAATACCACCAGCTTGGTCGACTGCACCACCAGCTTGGTCGACTGGTGAGCGAACCCGCTTGCGATGCGGGAAAACCCGGGTTCGAGGTCGGCTGTCGCCGTGGTCGGTTTGTGTACGACCATTGGCGGCTAGAATTACGGCACAGGAATTGGGTACCGGCAGAAGAATGGGCCAAAAGGCTGGTTTCTATCGCCTCATTCTATTCTTGTGTTTTAGAATCTCATTTTATTATTAAAATTCGGCCTTCTATGAACGACACTCCGTCGGCATTGTTTTGCAAACAGTTTGGTAATTTGATATTTAATTGAGAATTATTTAGTACTGCGTGCAATATTATTTTCTATTAAATTTTAGTCTTTTTACCCCTGAATGTAAAAGGGTGTAAGGTGAGGTTAGAACATTAGTTAACAAACCATTAACATAGAAAATTTGTTAAGAATGAACGTAGTGTTTTAAGCGCTATAAGGTTAGGTAAATAATTTGTTTTAATTTATACTTCTTAACAAATTTTCGCGATCAAAACGATTTATAAGTATTGGGAAGTCACTGACGCACGACATTATAGGCCCTGGGTACAGAAAGAGTTCATGGTTATACTGAAAAGGTTTGTTACAGAATTACGTCACTACGTAGACAGTATTCTGTGACCACCTACCTTATCTGATTCCTCTATCGATTCATGCAGGGTGTTTGTTTATTCATTACGAGCTTTTGTTAAGTTATTTCTACTATATTTTTTATTTTAAGGCGCTTACAATAAAACTTTCATAATAACAACCCGTCGCATTAGGATTTGCTACTCGGAAAGTTGACAAATTTAAAATGGATTTTGTCAGACGCTTGAAAGCTTATCGAGATTTATTTGAAGGAAAATCGTGGCTTACATTTCAGCTTTCCTAATTGAAATTATGGCTATTGAATTCCTTACTAAGTCCTCACTAAATGTTTCTTACAAACGCTCTATTAATTCCCTTTCTACGACTACCATGCATAGTTTACATAAAGAAACTATCACTTCACCCATTGCTGGATAGTTGGACATTTTTGTTGGACACTCAGCCATGGGTGATTAGCACTGCTGGATAGTTGGACACTCAGCCATGGGTGGATAGCATTGCTGGATAGTTGGACACTCAACCATGGATGGATAGCATTGCTGGATAGTTGGACACTCAGCCACGGGTGTTGGCGCACGGTCATACAAGAATAATCTGGTGAACACCAAAACAAGGATATGGAGAAACACACAAAGAAGAACAGAGGCCTCTAAAATTGAAGGCTACAAGGAAAATAATTTCTAGAATGGATAGTAAAGAAACTATTTTTCCACGCTATAATATTTCAGGATTTCACATGCCTGAAAAGTTCGTGCTGCATTTGAAACCGTACTACTTCAAAAAAACGTATACAGACACCTCATAATGCCTTCGTTGCCAACTGAGAGAGAACTTGGTGCACATTAACAGATCCTTGAAATGAATAAAATATTAGTGGCACCATAACACCGATACTGCACGCCTGATAAGTACAACACGACTTAGTACAGGCAACAGAATTATTCTTTAACTTTTAACTCTGCGCATGCAGTCTCTGTAGCAACACAGGCAAGGTTTATGACCACAGCCAAGGCAACAAATGTGATACACGATGTCATTTAACACCCATGAAACTCTCATGAAACGGCTCCTATCACAATATAAAAATCTCTCCTTAAATATGTCATACGGCTAAAGAGAATAAAGTGATTATTTATTGTCAATAGAGAATACCTCATACACTGATCCGCAGCAGCAATTTCTAATACAAAACATGATCATTAATTTCATTGCTGTAGAAGTAGCCATTTCTAATACATAACATGACAATCAATTACTATACAAGTAACAATTACTAATACATAACATGACCATCAATCCATTACTGTACAAGTAGCAATTTCTAATACATAACATGACCATCAATCCATTACTGTACAAGCTGTACAAGTAACAATTTCTAATGCATAACATGATCCATTACTGTACAAATAGCAATTTCTAATACATAACATGACCATCAATCCATTACTGTACAAATAGCAATTTCTAAAGCACAACATGATCATCAATCCATTATTGTACAAGAAACAATTTCTAATACATAACATGACCATTAATCCATCAGTATCCAGAAAATAACGAAATGTTGTCCCCACTACTGACGACCTGGGCGCTGATGAGCAAATTCAATACAATCATAACAATTCATTTAGGATTGATGAAACGTTCCTGAGATCTAGAACACAATATTTTCAAAGAGACAGCAGTAGGATTAGCGAAAAACAAGCTTGTGGTTACGTCGCATTTCTCTCCCACATAAAAATGTAATCGGTAAGAGATTAAGAGTGTGGTGTTTGCTAGCACACTCTGTGTAACTGAGCCCTCATGAAAACCAAGCGTAAACCTGGACCAGATGAAGGAACCCTCAGCACCTTGAAGCGACAACACGATTTCCCCATTGCGTTTGGGCACTTCACTGAGCGTATAAATATAAGCGGCGGCAAGTAGAGGGATAATGTTACTTTGTGTCTGGCTCTAGCTCTGGTGCGGCAGTGAGGGGCAACAGAGCGGCAGTGAGGGACAACAGAGCGGCAGTGAGGGACAACAGAGCGGCAGTGAGGGACAACAGAGTAGGAGTGAATGTCACCAGAGTAGGAGCGAGTGTCACCAGAGTAGGAGCGAGTGTCACCAGAGTAAAGAGTGAGTGTCACCAGAGTAGGAGCGAGTGTCACCAGAGTAGGAGCGAGTGTCACCAGAGTAGGAGCGAGTGTCACCAGAGTAGGAGTGAGTGTCACCATAGAGAAAGAGACACACTAGCAGCAGCGTCCGTGCCGCGGTGCTTGCATAACCGCACAGCTACGTGGGATGCACGACAGAGGCTCCAGGCACACAGCAACACATGACGTGAACTCCAGGGAACAATGTGAGGACGACGCAGATAGCGTCATAAAATGTAAATTGCTTTTACGATGGATGAATGCAGGTTCTTCGTGCGCACTAGAGGCACTTCGAATAAATGGGGTACCGGCTACATGTAAAAGCTGTTATCAGGAACGATCGCGTTACATTGAACAACCTGTATTGTATACTAAAAACGAGTTCTTAAAAGCCCAATACGAAAATGAGTTTCAAACGAGTGTCTATTGCGCAGACGTTTCGAAAGTTTAACTAGAGACACAGCAATGAACAACAAGGCTCAAGAACAACGGCCCTCTATTTAAAAGTACAAAATAGTTTATAATGGACAGTCCTTCCCCTTGTGTTCAATGTAGTTAATAATTACAATACACCGAGTGTTCAGTAGCGTGTTTTTTACGCTTCCATCAGATAAATCTAACCAAACTCACATACAACATTAAATTTCAGTGAAATACGAGATGAACAGATTAATTTTGGTACTAATTCGTGTGAAATATGCGTGAAATACAAGCACGTTCGTGTAAGAAATGTGTAAGAAACAAGATGTTATCCTTAAAATATAGATGAAGCCCTTGCTCGCGTGCTAGGCAGATATCGATACGACTGTTGGCGTGCTAACTAAGCAACATGGAGCTCCAGAAAACTCTGCACGAACCCCGAACCTACAAAGTGCGGCAACCTAATTTACTTTTCCAAAGCTCTTTGCTTAGAAAAAAGGAAGTTATGCTGCCGCACCCTGTACAATGAAGAGCAGCTCGTCAGCGTGCGTTGTCAGCTCGATGCTATAAATGGTGTAACTTGCAGCGACAGTCATTAATGATGCATACTCTCAGCTGCAGACCTGAATTTAACTAATCGATGCTCACAACTTTTGCCTTTATAACTTCCTGGAAAATAATAAACTTACGAGTTCGTTCGTGTAGAATCGGATCAGAGTAGAACAAAAGCGTTTAGTCTAACCATTGTAAAATAAAACACGAGCATGAATTTATGCCTTCGATGTATGTTATAGCTGGTATACAGGATGGGGACTTCAAATTGTCGCCGTAGAGCGCTCTTTAATGAAAAGAACCTAAAACGGTAAATTTTTAAGATATTTATTTCAAATAAAAACAGAATGAAGGATTTGATGCCAGGAACACATTCTACTCGACATAGCTGCCCTCAGCCTCGATGACACGCTCGATCCTGGTCCTGAAGCTCCCACAGGCCTTCTTCACAATCTCCCTGTCCACGGAGGTGCAGTGCTCCTTGATGGAGGCGATGATAGACGCCTTGGTGGTATAAGGGTATCGGTTAGTTTGATTCTCTAAAAGACACCAAGAGAAATAATCCATTGGGTTCAAATCCGGGCTTCTGGGAGGCCATTGGTGCTTGGTTACGAGGTCGTAGCAGTGCTCCTCCAGCCAGGCGAGGGAGCGGTTGGAGACACGGCAAGGAGCACTGTCCTGCTGCCACACACAGGGCCTGTCCCGGGTCATCTGCACCATCCAGGGCAACACCACAGTCTCCATGACCAGCAGGTAGATCTCAGTATTGACCCTGAGACCCGTCTCATAGATGTGAGGCGGCATCACATCCCCGTCGGAGCTGATCACACCAAAGACCATGACCATGGCGGGGAACTTGGTTTTCATCACTCTGGGCACGTCCTTGGCGGACATAGCAATCCATCGATGGTTCTGCCTGTTGTGGGCCTGGTCCTGGCGGAAATTCTTATCATCACAGAAGAACCACAGCATGTTGGACTCCTTCTGGTGCTTCAGCTTGTTGAGGAGCTTCTGTCCTTGGTCGCTTGGGTCAAAAGCTGGTCAGTTCGCATTCTGTAAATTTTGCAGCGCAAATCCTCGTCCACACAGGGTTGAATTGTTCGTTTATCAACCCCCAGTTCAGCAGCCATGGACCTCATGGACTTGGAGGGGTCGTTGTCGATCATGGTCTCAACCCTCTTGAGAAAATCCGCACCTCTCGACTTTCGGCGGTCGTCCACAGACTTTGGAGCCTTAGGGAAAACTCCACGGGGCTCCCTACTCTCCTCCAACTCCTTACGAGTACGCTGGATGACCTCATGTCGACCCCGATGGTGTTGGCGATGGTTCTGTTGTTCACTTCCCCGTTGTTGTGAACCAGGGCCATGACCACGGCACATCTCACTTCTGCCTCAGTGAACGAAATTTCAGATGAATCCGCGTATGTTTTCTCCATCGTTTCAAACTCATTACTGATGATTAGCTGATTTCTATAGCTTTCCCATGACGTATTACACTTAGATAATTTAATAAGTAAAACGGAATACATCATGAACATGAGAGGACGATAATTTGAAGTCTCCACCCTCGATGTAAAGGGTGTGGCAAAAGTCACATGATATATTTAGAATTAATTTATGCAAAAACTACTCGAGATAAAAACTTCGGGTGAATTGCAAACAAAAGAAAGGGTTTTGGAGTTTTTATTTAAATAAATATCCACCATGCTGGTTTATGCACATGCGCATTCTTTTCGTAACAGAATCCATCACTTTTCTTAGCATCTCGGGAGGAATGTTGCGAATCTCTTGAGAAATGTTCTCTTTCAAATGTTTCAAAGTACGAGGCCTATTAATGTATACTTTTGACTTTAAGTACCCCATAAAAAGAAATCGAAAGAGGTCAAATCACAAGATCTAGGAGCCCAAGGAATATCACCAAAACGTGAAATTAATCGATTTGGGGAAAATTGTCTTCAAAAGTTGAATTGATTCCTTTGCTGTATGGGCTGTTGCACCATCTTGTTGAAACCACATATTCCCATCTTAAATTTGAGGTCTTAAATATTCTTCAATGAATTTTTGATATGCAGCTCCAGTTACAGTTGCAGTTTCTCCATTCTGATTTTCAAAAAAAATAGGGACCAATAATCCTTTCACTTGTCATACCGCACCAGACAGTAACCTTTTGTGAGTGAAGTGTGATTTCGAAGTGAAGTGGGATGAAATTTCATCTGTTTCATGATTCGACTCAATGACCTGACGGAAATTTGTAGCTGGTTTGCACGTCTCTTTAAAGACATTCTTGGATTTTCTTGAACATCGTCATAGACATTCTGAATAGTGATTTCAGATCGTGCTGATCTTGGTCTTCCAGAGCGTTTTCTATCGCTTACAGTGCAAAATTCGCGAAATCACTTAACAATATTGATAATGCAGTCATATGATGGACCACTCCTAACATTGAATGTTTGCCTATAATTTCGTTGCATTTTCACAATGAATCCATTAAAAGTGAAGTAAGTTTCCGCAATTATTGTACGTTGTTCTTTGGTATATGTGACCATCTTGAGGGGCATATTTCTTGCTGTATATAACTGTAGTTATACTCGTATTGATTAGAACCGTATCACGAATATATTTTAAAAAACTTCAAAATTTTTTCTTTCACTTGCAATTTACCTGAAGTTTCTATCTCAAGTAATTTTTGCATAAATTAATTCTAAATATATCATGTGACTTTTGCAACACCCTTTACATACCCGTACAAACAATGTGGGACAAATTTTCACGTTGTTAGGAAACAGTTGGTGCAGAGGGAAAAAGTTCAAAAATTTTCACTCATACAGTATACTTTCAAAGTTACTAGTGCAATGCCCGTTAACATACGGTTAATAATATAATGATAGATAATTAAGGTAGTTTCGCTAGTACTGGGAGAAAACCTTTTTCTAGTTAAAAATTTCGGATGAAATTTCCGAAATGAAATTTCCAAATTGAGCGAAAAGAGTCAATCATTGGTTGAAAAGCGTTTGAGAAAATCACCACTCGATGAAATCATTCTTGCTGCTTCTCTCTTACGGTTGGATACGTTTCCATCCATGTTGGCCTTTTTTGTCGGAATTTTATTCTGAAATATCCTCTATTATCTCTTTGAAGCTTTTCAAGAAAATCACAATTCCGAAAACAATAACTTAATTTCCAAAATCATTGGTCTTATACTAAATGGTAGCCAGGTTACTGGTCAAACTAATTGAAAATATTTATTTTCGCACCATCAATTAAAACTATTAGTGCAACATGATGAATTTCAACAGAAAAAGGTCCAAAGAAAATTTCTATTTGTATAAATGAACTGATTGTGTATTCTGGATACCATAATGCAAGTGAAAGGGAATTGAACTGCCACAAAAAATAATGCAATAGAATGATTTATTGTATTTCTTAAGCTCTATCCTTGCTGCTATAAAAGCTCTCGATTAGAAGAGTGTGACACACAGACAGACAGACGCAGCTCCTATTATAGTGTAGAAGATATGTATATTATACTTCTAAAACGAACAAGAAACGCGGATGAAAAATTAATTTCCCGAATGCTTTCCAGAATACTAGATGGTTACCGTAAAAATTTCACGGTTCAGATTTGACTAATTTAAATTATTATAGAGATGAATGTATCAAAGATTTACGATTAATTATTATGGTTTGAATGAATGTTTTTCATGACTATATACAGAACTTCCATTCTGTATCTTATCCACCGATAACATGGCCGTGTAAGAGAAGAAGGCTAATCATGGGAAAAAATTGCGTATTTTATTGTAATCCGGCGCCTTTGGTATCCACAATACAATAGTTATAATGCATGTATGTTCATTCTCATTTCAGTCCAATAATTTTTCTTCAGTAATAGATTGAAAGAAATGGGAGGGACACACACAGATAGAAACAGAGATGGAGGTACACTGTGTATAAGTAGATGAATATACTACGGGTTTTATTATACAGCGAATGTTTTCCTTCTAAAAGGCATATAACCTTCATTCTATTTTAGTTTGAATAAGCCAGCTACGTGTGAAAAGAAAACCATTTGTTATGCTATTTTTGGGCTGAGCTAAAGAGCGCTGCGATTTTTCACCACGTTGGCGTTCGTAAATGGACAGCATGTATTTCCTCTCGTTCAAAATAGTTGAAAAGATATACACATAAACACAAAGTTATACCACTCATATACAAGTATGTTAAGCGAATAACATTTTGTACTGCAAGGTCAATTGGAAACACCTTATTTCTAAAGAATTCATGAATGTTGCACACGCACCTATAAAATTCATGGAAAAGACAATCGTCTGATAAAAGTTCTAAAAAGTACGATAAATACCAAAAACTTCGACATGTAATACGAGCACATAATTCAGTCTGATCACACAGACAGAAAACATAAGAGACAATAAATGAATTCAATACAGAAAACTAAACTAAAAAAAAATCACTTATTTTTAAACCAAATTCAATTTAAATTTAGTCTCTGAGCAATGAACAAAAAATAGACACTAATTAATATGACTTTGTAAAATATTTACCCAGATTATATTATATTAGAGTCAAAACGCCAGATTTTGTCAGGATTCTTAAGAAAGAAGTTCAACTCGTGGAGTGAAGGCAAAAATGAAAGAGTTTTCTGTAGCATCTCTTCGCGTAGTCTGAGAAAACACAATGAATGCAATCGAGTGACAACTTCACTGTCAATTACTACAGAATTATTGAATTACTTGTCAATAATTACCTACTGTTACTGTTGGGCAGCATAGTGAACTGACGATACACACACACACACACCACACCTGCACCTACCTGCACAGCACCGCCACCCGTCGGATCACATGTAGCTTTCTAAGAAGCTTTCCTTTTTCGTACACGTACCTGAAACAAACAAAACGTGCTTTAGCAAAATGTAACCTGTAAATAAAGCACTAAAATATACTTATAAAGTTGAACTCGTGAAACACCTTTGTCGGTTAGAATAAAGAACGTATAACTGATAAGTGTGTATAATATCTGAATTAATGTGAAACAAACTCTTAAAGCAAACGTTCAATTAATTGCCAAGAAGTAGGCAGCAAGAAGTAATGTTAAGTTACCTTGAGTTAAAATACATGAGGGTTTCTTAACGCGCCTACGGAAGAGTATAAAACGACGAGATTTACAATAAGCAAAATCTCAAGGTGGCTGTAATTGGTTCTTTAATCGATTTCATTTTCTCAAGCGATTCTGCGCACAAAGCCTTCGACTTCAAGAAAAAAAATGAAACTTTATTTCAGCGAAGCTATGAACTTTAACGACAATGGGGGCGTTTATAAAAGTTAAAAATTGGATACTGGAATGAGAGAACGGCACATTCCAAACAAGGAATCGGCAGCCTGTTCCCCGACGTCTATGGCTACAGGGAGCGAGATTAAAATTGCACGACCAGCGAGAACAAGGAATGCCAGCGCTGCGTCGTCGCTAGACACAAAATTGTACAGATGAAGGTACTGGTCAAGAAGAGCACAAATGCTTTTAAATAAGCACAATCACAGTTAATGTTTAGGAAAAATGCATTCGTTCTGGAATACTATCAGAAAATTTCGATGCAAAAAACATGCAATCCGCTATGCGTGTTTTCATTAATGTAGGAAACTTTCGGGTTTCCTAAATTGATGTTCGCACTCATACCTTGTTCATTCGCAAAATTGAATTCTGCTACACAGTGCAATTTTGCTAGAAACACACGCAGCGACAGAACACAATTCAAAAAATGGAATTCAATAAAATTCATATAAAAATAATTTCTAGCATTCCCCAGAGGACAGGTTAAGACTGAAAACGTAGTCGTAGCAACAAAAGGCAATGCATGTTTCAAACGAAATCCCTCGCTGCGGACCTGCAACATCTCTTATGGAAGTCAGTATCCAACATCTCACATAGAAGTCAGTCAATATCTCTTATAGAAGTCAGCATCCAACATCTCACATAGAAGTCAGTCAATATCTCTTATAGAAGTCAGCATCCAACATCTCACATAGAAGTCAGTCAATATCTCTTATAGAAGTCAGCATCCAACATCTCTTATAGAAAGTCAGCATCCAACATCTCTTATAGAAGTCAGTCAATATCTCTTATAGAAGTCAGCATCCAACATCTCACATAGAAGTCAGTCAATATCTCTTATAGAAGTCAGCA